>JAKOOJ010000018.1:17512177-17652177 GCA_022577455.1 Arizona elegans
ATAGATGATAATTAGATAGATAGATAGATAGATAGATAGATAGATAGATAGATAGATAGATAGATGATAGACAGACAGAGAGCTGATAGGTAGATAGATAGATACATGATAGATAGAAATAGAAATATTTAGATATAGATATAACTATATAGATATATTGGCTGATGCTTTATTTAGACTAAATTGGAATATCAGTGATGGCATAACCTCCACAGATGCTCTAAAATCAATAAAATACATTCCTTCTTTCCTGCCTGCAGGTTCTTAGCCTCTGCTCTCCAAGGCGGATCGTCCCTGAGGGGGAAGGTCTTTCCAGGGGGAGAGGCTGGGGAGGGGGGGATGACTTACTTTAATGAATCAGAAGTGTCGCCAGCCACCACCGATTAACCGCCTGCTCCCCCTCCCCAGATACGGACGAGTGCAGCAGCACACCCGGCGTGTGCAACGGGGGCGAGTGTACGAACACGGTCGGCAGCTACGTCTGCGCCTGCCCACGAGGGTTCATGACCAGCCCAGATGGATCCCGTTGTGTGGGTAAGCGCAACACTAATACCGCCTGGGTGGGCCCCGCTTTTCCAAGTGGCAAGGAGTCCCAATGGCACAAAGGGCAGGGAGTCCTTTCCATTACAACCGCTTGAAGTTACCACGGCCCTGAAAAAAAGTGACTTAGGTTCATTTTTCACACATATAACCGCTGTGGCATTCCCGCGGCCACGTAACTGAAATTCGGATGCTTGGCAACTGACTCTGTTCTGTCCCCGTCCCACACACGCACCCCCACAGATGGCCCGGAGTTAATAAGCCACACGACAAAATCTTTGAAGATAAAGCTGACAACAAGCCAGTGGCTAGCTGCCAATTCAGACTTTACTCACACAAAACAAAGATTAGACTGCAAGCATTCTGATAAAGCAGGCAAAGTTTCAGCAATACAAGGATTAGTCCAAATGCAGTCCGACAAGGCAGCAGAAGTCCAGTAACTCAGAGATCATGGATTATTTCTAGTTTTTGCTCGTCACAAACTGAACCGGCCACCACACCCACATTTATACCCTGTGGGGTGTGGTCCAGTGACTCAGCTAATCTCTGGCACGCCTTCCCCTCTGCTGCGCACGCTTCTCCCTGCGCCTCTGCCGAAGGTCCAGCCAGCACTTATCTCCTTCGTCGCTGTCCACCTATGGCTGCGGGGACATGCTTGGCTCTGGGCCTATCTCTTGGCCTTCGGAGGCATTGCCAGAGAGGAGAGGCCTTGCCAACTCCTCTCCCTCACTCTCAGAGTTTGCATCTGTCAATAGCCCAGGCTCAGGCAACGGAGCCACAACAGACTCACAGTTATGACGGTTGCGGTGTCCCGGGGTGTGTGTGTGTGTCACACGATCCCCTTTTGCGACCTTCTGATGAGCAACGTCGATGAGGAGAAACTAAGGAGAAATTTTCCTGACAGTGAGAACAATTAATCAGTGGAACTGCTTGCCACCAGAAGTTGTGGATGCTCAACACTGGAGGTTTTTAAGAAGAGACTGGCCAGCTATTTGCCTGAAATGGTACGGGCAGGGTCTCCTCTTGAGCAAGGGGTTGGACTAGAAGACCTCCAGAGTCCTTACCAACTCTGTTATTCTGTTCTGTTCGGTTCTAATATTGCAGAAGGAGCCAAGTTTTTTGGGGAGAGGGGGAGAGTGCCTCAGTTAATCCTTTGCAAATGAAGCTTCTGGGGGAAAATCTGGAATGCAGGCTTGGCTCAGTGCCTTCTCTGTCTCCCGCCCCCTTGTCCTAACCAGAAAATTCCTTTTCTAATGACTTCCTCGCTTGCTTTGTAATTTTTCTGGCTGGGCTGCCAGGAATCGCTTCCCGCCTTTTCCTTGCAGCTGCTCCCAAGGACCATAAGCCACTCTAAAATCCAGTGCCTTATGGGTCTGGATCCCAACGTGGAGACCCTCCCTCTTCCCTCCCCCAACCAGCCAGTGGTGAACAAAGTACCCAACTGGGGTTGAGCAAAATATCTTTTTTGAGAGGGAGACAGAAGCCAACATCTGCCAAAGTTCGAGTCTTTGCAGGCTGCTTAAAACCATAAATTTATTTAGTTAGTGCATGGCGTAACATGCATGGATTTACAACAGACATTACCATTTCGCCTAGATTAAAAACACAGTAAAATATGAATTAACAGGTTAAAAGGATCTATGTTCGGATACCAATGTCTAGGCCAATGATGGCCTTTTAGCCATCGCAGGCCAAAAGTGGGGGGAGTGGGGGGTGTTGCATGCATGCGTGCCCACACCCTTAATTCTATGCACTCCATCCCCCGCGCGTACATGTGTGACCCCCCGCGCTCCCCACCGCTTTGGCACGCGATGGCACGGTGGGCCCGGTAGGCCCATTTTTCACCCTCCCCAGGCACCAGAGCCTTTCTAGGAGTCTGAGGAGGGCCAAAACAGCCTTCCCCACCTCCCCCACCCCCAGACGCCTTCCAGAGGCAGGAAATACTCTGTTTCCCTACTTCCGGTGGGCCCAGAAGGCCCGAAAATCAACTGGCCAGTGCCCGCATGTGCGCCGGATCTGAGCTCGCGTGCCCACCGATATGGCTTCACGTGTCACCTGTGGCACGTGTGCCATAGGTTCACCATCACGGGTCTAGGCCATCTAATCACTGAAAGGCAGCATCTGAAAAAAAGTAATAAGTCCCTGGACTGGTACAGGCCCTCAGCCAGTTGTGTTGTAGTCTACAATTTGTCGTGAGACCCTGCAGCCACACTGAGGGGTGGATGCTGTACCCCACTTACTCAATGAATTCCAGCAGATGCCAAGTGAGGGGCTCATTAAAGTCTTGTCAGAAGTAAAAGAAGGGAAGGCAAAGTGGGGCTGGTTTGATCCTGATTAAAATAAGACATGTTTTTATACAAGGCTCCGCTAACTCTTTAGAGTGAGAGGAAAAAAAGAAAGAGAGAAAACGGGAGAAAAAGAGAGAGACAGAGAAACAAAAGGAGAGAAAGAGGGAGAAAGAGAGAGAAAGAAAGAAAGACATAAAGAGCGGCAAAAAGACAGAGAAAGAAAGAACGAGAGAGGAGACAGAGAGACAGAAGGAAGGAAAGAAGAAGGAAAGAAAGAAAGAAAGAAAGAAAGAAAGAAAGAGAAAGAGAGAGAGAGAGACAGACAGACAGACAGACAAACAGAGAGACCAAAAGAGAAAAAGACAGAAAAGACAGGAGAGAAAGGGGGGGGGCAAGAGAGAGACAAAAAGAGAGAGAAAGAGAAAGGAGACAGAGACAGAAGGAGAGAAAAGAGAGAGAGAGAGAGAGAAAGACAGAGACAGACAGAAAGAGAGAGAGAGAAAGAGAGAGAAGAGAGAGAACAAGAGAGAGAGGATAAAAAAGAGAGAAAGAAAAAGAGAAAGAGAGAGAATGAGACAGACAGAGAGAGACAGAGAAAAAGAGAGAGACTGAGAGACCAAAAGAGAAAGAGACAGAAGAGATAGAAGGAGAGAAAGGGGGAGAGAGAGAGACAAAAAGAGAGAGAAAGAGAAAGGAGACAGACAGAAAGAGAGAGAACAAGAGAGAGAGAGATACAAAAAGAGAAAGAAAAATAGAAAGAGAGAGAGAAAGAGTAAAAGAGAGAGAAAAAGAAAAAAAAATAAATTTCTACTCTGAATGGGAATGAAGAATGAGCACAGCTACTAGAAAAACCCAGCACACATGTTGCTGTTCAGACCCGCTGGGGAAAAAACCTTTGCCAGCCTTGTTTGCAAAAGAGAAGCTGCCCCGAGTTCAAATCTCACGGGCAGGCTAGAAAGGGCCAGAGGTGAAGACTGGGAAAGGATCCCTCTTTCTTTCTTTCTTTCTTTCTTTCTTTCTTTCTTTCTTTCTTTCTTTCTTTCTTTCTTTCTTTCTTTCTCTCTCCCTCTCTCTCCTTCTCTGTTTCCCTTTCCCAATTTCTTTCTCTCTCGTTCTCTCTTTCTCTCTCTCGCTTTGTCTGAGCAAAGGAGCAGAGCGAGGAAGAATTACGATCTCAGAGCAAGGATGGGGTGGGGGCAGATCGTTTAAGCATCTGGACCCTGAAAATCTTTTCCCGGCTGCCAAAACATTTAGCAACACCAGGCAGATTTAATTAGGCTGGCCAGGTTTTAAAAATAACCAAACGCCTCCCCAAGGAGGCCTTGGCATGGCCAGCCGGACTACGTCATGCCACCGGCCGTTTCCCCGGAGTGAACATGTGCCATAAATGTGCCGTCACTCGCTGTGATGGACAATATTTTTTCTGGCCAAACTTGAAAAACTTTCTTCGAGTTACGTTTCTCCTCCTGAAAGGGTCTTTTGTTCCCTCGGATAGCGGAGCACCTGGGGGAACCTCCGAGCATTCTTTAACTTTGCCGGGCTAAAGATATTTTTGTGGTCCTGATTAGGAGCTGGAGGCCTCCTGGGAACAGTTTGAAATAGTCATTTTTTCCAACAGGAGCGGAGCCTTTGCTGATAGACCTCGGGTGATTTTTGCCCATTACATGTAAGAAATCATATAAAGGAACTATTTAATTGTGGAGAAACAGCTGCTGGGAACTTATACCCCACTCTACCTGTTTCTTAATAGACTAGACTAGACTAGACTAGACTAGAACAGAACAGAATAGAATAGAATAGAATAACAGAGTTGGAAGGGACCTTGGAGGTCTTCTAGTCCAACCCCCTGCTTAGGCAGGAAACCCTACACCACTTCAGACAAGTGATTGTCCAATCTCTTCTTAAAAACCTCCAGTGATGGAGCATCCACAACTTCTGGTGGCAAGCTGTTCCATTGGTTAATTGTCCTCACTGTTGGGAAGTTTCTCCTTAGTTCTAAGTTGCTTCTCTCCTTGATCAGTTTCCACCCATTGCTTCTTGTCCTTTTTATAGTCTGGTGACCAAAACTGGATGCAGTACTCTAGGTGTGGTCTTACTAAGGCTTTATAGAGTGGTATTAGTTCCTTCCTTGACCTTGATTGTATCCCTCTGATAATGCAATTTAGGATTGCATTGGCTTTTTTGGCTGCCGCCGTACACAACTGGCTCCTATTTAACTGGTTGTCCACTAAGACTCCCAGATCCCTCTCACAGTTCCTGCTATTAAGCCCGGTTTCATCCAGTCTATATGTGTACTTTTGGTTTTGCTTGCCTAAGTGTAAGACTTGACTTTTCTCTACATTGAGTTTCATTTTGTTAGGTAGGGCCCAGGATTTTTTTTTTTAATTTGATTTATATGCCGCCCTTCTCCAGAGACTCAGGGCGGCTTACAATGCGTTAAGCAATAGCCTTCATACTTTTGTATATTTTTATACAAAGTCAGCTTATTGCCCCCACAAACTCATTTTACCCACCTTAGAAAGGATGGAAGGCTGAGTCAACCTTGAGCCTGGTAAGATTCGAACCTGCAGAAATTGCAGGCAGCTGTGTTAATAACAGGGTGCATTAAACCACTGTACTACCAAGGCTCCAAGGATTCAACTCTGCCAAGATCCATCTGGATCTTGAGCCTATCTTCTAGGGTGTTAGCTATTCGGGGATCTTTCCCATAGACTATTTTGGGGGAAAAAAACCACAAAGCCTTTATTATTTTATTTTATTTTATTTTATTTTATTTTATTTTATTTTATTTTATTTTATTTTATTTTATTTTATTTTATTTTATTTTATTTTATTTTATTTTATTTTATTTATTTTATTTTATTTTATTTTATTTTATTTTATTTTATTTATTTTACTTTATTTTACTTTATTTTATTATTTCATTTCATTTCATTTATTTTATTTTATTATTTCATTCTATTTATTTTATTATTTTATTTAATTTATTTATTTTTATTTTATTGAGCCCACTATGTCACTCATCACAGCTTTCCAACCAGATGATTTTTTTCCTCAGCGCTTAATGGGAAATAAAGTCTCAATGTCTCCAGATTACGAGGGGGCCATTGAGGCAGACCTCGACTCATACAACCATTCGTTTAGTGACCATTCAAAGTTACAACGGCATTAAAAGGGGGGGTGGGGCTGATGACTGTTTTTCACACTTGTGACCGTCACAGCATTCCTGGGGTCACATGATGAACATTTTGGATGCTTGGCAACCGACTCGTATTTATGACGGTTGCAGTGTCCCGGGGTTGTGTGATGCCCTTTTGCAACCTTCTGACAAGCCAAATCCAAGGAGGAAGCCAGATTCACTTAACAACCATGTTACCAACTTAACAACCGCAGTGATTCACATAACGATGGTAGCAAGAAAGGTCGTAAAAGGGGACAAAACTCATTGTCTCGCTTAGCTATGGAAATTGAGGTTGTAAGTCAAAGATTACCAATACTCTTTGAATACCCACCAAAAAAAATCACATGGGAATTTGGGCCCATCAAACAAAGATCTCTCCATCCTGGCCTGCTGCCATAACCCAAAGCCCCCACCCCAGGAGTCTCCATGCCCCCCCCCCCATCATAGCAGAAGGGGGAACCCTGCGATCCTATGCTTTCAATTTCACCTCCATGCTGTTTGAGGAAATCCCCTAACAGCAGGCTGGCTGGGTTATGTTGGACTTCATTTCCCATCTTCCCCAGCCAGCATGGCGAATGCAACGGGTTTATTGGGTGATTGATTGACTGATTGATTGATGAGATTCAAAGTTACATCACTGAAAAAAAGGATATGACCGTTTTTTTCACACTTACGACGGTAAGTCACATTGATTCAATGCAAACGCTTGGCAACGGACTCGTATTTATGACGGTTGCAGTGTCCCGGAACTCATGTGATTTCCCCCTTCTTCAACCTTCCGACAAGCCAATTCACTTAACAACCATGTCACTCACTGAATGACGGCAGCGGTTCCCTTAACGGTGGCAAGCAAAGTTGTAGAACGGGTCGAAGCTCCCTTAACAAAGGTCTCACTTAGCAACATCATTTTGAGGCACCATTGAGGCCGTAAATTGAGGACTACCTGTAAATCACCACCACCCCCGGCCATTTCCTGCCTTACCTCTGTCTCTCTTCTGCCCGCAGACCAGCGGATTGGCACTTGCTTCTCGGCACTGATTGGTGGACGGTGCGCAGGGGAGCTTCCTGGCCAGTACACCAAGATGCAATGCTGTTGTGACTCCGGGCGCTGTTGGGCCATTGCACAAACTCCCGAGATGTGCCCCGTACGGGGATCAGGTGAGTAATTTGTCTAAGACTCTCGGGGGGGGACTCGGGGCAACAACTCGGGGCTAGAGGCTAAAACTTACGATGAACGGTTGCAGGAATTGGGTATATCTAGTTAGATGAAATGTGGAACGCGGTGGCTCAGTGGCTAAAATGCTGAGCTTGTCGATCGAAAGGTCGGCAGTTCAGCGGTTCGAATCCCTAGTGCTGCGTAATGGGGTGAGCTCCCGTGACTTGTCCCAGCTTCTGCCAACCTAGCTGTTCGAAAGCACGTAAAAAAAAATGCAAGTAGAAAAATAGGGACCACCTTTGGTGGGAAGGAAACAGTGTTCTGTGCGCCTTTGGCATTGAGTCATGCCGGCCACATGACCACGGAGACGTCTTCGGACAGCGCTGGCTCTTCGGCTTTGAAACGGAGATGAGCACGCCCCCTAGAGTCGGGAACAACTAGCACATATATGCAAGGGGAACCTTTACCTACTTCGGATGAAAAGAAGGACCAAGCGGGACATGATAGCATCTTCCAACATTTATACAGATACAGATTAACAGAGGTGGAAGGGACCTTGTAGGTCATCTAGGTAAACCCCCCACTCATTTGAGGGATTGCCCCAGGGAGGAAGGGGTCCACCTATTCTCCAAAGTATTGAATAATCACATTTTTCCTAATGAAAATAAGGACTAGGGATGACATGATAGCAGTCTTCCAATATCTAAAGGGCTGCCCCAAAGAAGAGGGAGTCAAGCTATTCTCCAAAGCACCTGAGGGCAGGACAAGAAGCAATGGGTGGAAACTAATCAAGGAGAGAAGCAACCTGGAACTAAGGAGAAACTTCCCAACAGTGAGGACAATTAACCAATGGAACAGCTTGCCACCAGAAGTTGTGGGTGCTCCATCACTGGAGGTTTTTAAGAAGAGATTGGACAATCACTTGTCTGAAATGGGGTAGGGTCTCCTGCCTGAGCAGGGGGTTGGACTAGAAGACCTCCAAGGTCCCTTCCACCTCTGTTATTCTGTTTTATCACACCAGCAATGGATTATAAATACATTCGAAACAGGCCCACCATTCCCCGTCCCCTCTGTTGCTAGGTTTTCAGTGAGTTTTGAATTCTCATGCTCATAATCCCCCGCCAGCATTTAACCAGGGATGGATTGTGGGTGTTTATGGATTATGGGATCTGTAGTGGCTCTGGAGGGCGATGGGGGGAGGCATACTGAGGATCAGTAGTGGGTTTCAAATCCCGGCACTACCAGTTCGCTGTTGGTAGCGTGCAGTGCTACTGCACATGTGCAGAGTGTTTTTGATGACATCTGGGCAGGTGGGTGGAGCCTCCTACCACTTTGCCTGAACCTGGGCAAACCGGGAACAACCCACCACTGCTGAGGATGCCAACAGTTTTCCGAGCTCAACAGACTGTGTGATTTATTCGAAGATGTATCTTTGTCCTCCGTGCTGTTGATGGACAGACAGGGGTACCTATCTGGTGGGATTCAGTCGGCACGGGCCGGTTCGGTAGAAATAGTACCTAATTTTTTGTTGAGTTCTGTGAACCGGTTAGACGTGTTCCAGAAAACCTGTGTTTTCCGAATCACATCTGGTTTTCTTTCAAGTTCCTTCCAGGTGGGGCCCAGTGGTGGGTTCCTCCCGGTTCGGCCCGGTTCGGCTGAGCTGGTAGCAGTGATGATATGACGTCACTGAGCCGGTTCTCTTTGTTCGGGAGCTGGGCCCTCCTGCCCCCCCCTCTGCGTTTTATTTGGCCCCGCCCCCAATCTATTCTCTGCCTCCTGAGTCCCAGCTGATGGCTAGAAGGAACAAAACTGTTTAAACTCTTTTTTTTTTAATTGAAAAGTTTTACAAAAAAAAATTTTCCCCCAATATTCCCCCCACCCTTTTTCCCTCCCCCCCCACCCCCTCACCCCTTCCCCCCATCCCCCCCTGCTCCCCAGACTTCCCAGAGCAAAATACAGGGTATTTCAGTTGACAATCATAAGCTAAATTAATCTATCAATCCTTAAACTACCAAATCCCCCGTTGAAACCTTAATTCCACTATGGATAACATAATACTTCTAAAATTTAACATTCATTCATAAGCTATTTGATATTTTCTTGTCTGATGCTTATTTTGAATATAATCAATCCATCTTCTCCATTCCGATACGTATCTTTCTTGTATATAGTCCTTCAACTACGCTGAAATTTTCGTCATTTCCGCTAGATTCGCTATTTTCAATGTCCACTCTTCAATAGTAGGCAAAAAGTCCTTCTTCCAGTATTGTGCTACCAACAGCCTAGCTGCTGATATTAAGTTTAAAATCAGTTTAGTCTCTAATGCTGTACAATCCGTAGTAAAAACTGTTTAAACTCTTGCCGTGGGGCTTCAAAGGGCCGCCCTACAGCTGATCAGCAGTAAAAGGCAGTGTGATGGTAGACCAGTGTGCTCGAAATACAAATGGGTAGATCGGAACGCTCCAAGAACAAATGAGTAGACCGGTACAGCTCTGCAAGCAGTTAAAAGCCTAGTAGACCAGTACCTCTGCTAAATCCTAAAGAATTGTCACATGACCATCAAACCACGCCCATAAAATAAGCCACGCCCACAGAACCGGTACTAAAAAATTTTAGAACCACCCCTAGTGGGGCCTGCACATAAGGTGGCAGCTCAGGGCCAAAGCGCTAGCGGAACATCAGAGGATCAGCGAGGGTGCTGAAGTGAGCAGACGTCCTGCCTGCAGTGCCCATACTGGCTACCCCATCCAGAGCTGAATGCCGCCGCATTTAAGTGCCGGTAGATGCCGGCCTTCCCCCTGTTGGGCCCGGGTAGCTGTTGGAGAGAGATGGGCCCATTTCAGCGCCTGGCGCCCAGATGCCTTCGCTTCCCCCAAGCATTTCTTTTCTTACTTGATTTCCAGGTCCGTCGTATTTCTCCGTCACATTTCTCACCGTCGCGTGTAAAGAAACAAAAGTTTGTGGGACTAAAAAAAAAAAAATCAATCAACCAATTCTAACTTTTTGCAAAAAAAACTTTTTTAAAAAAAATCTCACAAAGTTGGAATTGATTGTTTGAACTTTTCTTTTTTAGTCCCAGAAACTTGTTTCCCTGCACACGATGGCTAGAAATGCCATGAAACGCGACGGACCTGGTAGGCAAAGAAATGCTTGGGGGAAGCAAGGGCATCTGGGCGGTGGTGGTGGGTGGGGCAAGCTCCGCGGCACTCCGCTGCAATGGGAAAACGGCCAACGAAGCAGCCTGCGCGGAGGAAGGAATAACCCACTTTTCTTTTTTCTTCTCCTCCTTCCCTCGTGCTGGCCACTCCATTTCTCTTTTCTCCATTGCAGCGCAGCGCCCAGGATCCACTTTGATAACGGGGGGAAGGGGGGGCTTATTTAATAACCAGTTCGCCCAGGGTCAGGATGGCCGCCATAGGAAGCTCTTCCTGTGGCAGAGGTGAGGACGATGGGCCACACTTCCCACAACAGCGAACCTGGCCCTGGGCAAACCGGTTGCTAAATTATTTGAATCCCACCACTGGGTACCAGCTACGTCCCCCTTCTGTTAGGAGACAGACTTACGACCACAACTGAACCCAACATTTCTGCTACTAAGCGAGACAATCGTTAAGTGAGTTTTTCCCCATTTGACGACCTTTCTTGCCACCGTTGTTAAGTGAATTGTGGCAGATGTTCAGCGAGCAACACAGTAATTACGTGAATCCAACGACTCTTCCCTTGACTTTGCTTGTTGGGGGAGGGCGCAAAAGGGGATCATGTGACCCCGGAAGCTTACAACCATCATAAATATGAACCAGTGGCCAAGCGTCTGAATTTTGATCACCTGATTCTGGGGCTGCTGCAACGGTCGTAAGTGTGAAAAATACGGTCCTAAGTCACTTTGTTCAGTGCTATTGAAATGTTGCTCACTAACTGAATCATTATAAGTCGAGGACTGTATGTACTGGTTGTGCAGGGGGGAGGGTATATTTCTTTAAACCTGTTCTGCCCCAGCTATGGACCCCAAAGAACGCAGCACACACAAACTCTATACAAAGCTTATTTATTCAAAACAACTTAGTCTTTATCGTTCAAAGGCTGTTAATGAACTGTCTTAACAGCCTACCAGAATTCTAAGATAAAGTAATCGCAGTCTTACTAGAGTTGGCAGAAAGCCCAGAAGCAGTTTTGCAGACACGAAGGAGAGTGAACTAAAGTTGTTCTCTACAGCTTGTTGCAAGTGGTGTTCTTACTTAAATAGGCTAAGGGAGTGGCCAATTAGCCCCAAGCCTTACTATCGAAGAGACCTCCTCCTGAGGAGCCACTCCTGCCTTTTGGCAACTCTGCGCACCCGTGCATTGAGAAGAGGCTCCTCCTCTTCTTCCTCTTCATTTAAAGGAGCTTCTGGAGGTTCTGAAGGCCCTGGCTGAATCCCTGCCTCTGGCACCACATCTTCTCCAGCCTCCTCACTGTCCGACTCGAGCGCCAGCTGCACAGGCTGCTGGTACAGCACCACACCAGCCTCCTCGCTGTCGGAATCAGCTACAATCTTCACAGGCCGCTGACGGGCCACAACAAAACCACTTCGATCAATTGGCCTCCATTTGGCAGGGAGTTTTATAATCCCCCTTAACTTTCTCAATCAATAATCAGGAATATGATGTGTCTTTATTTCTCGTAGATGAATACCGTTGGTTATGCATCGAAGGACTTCCCGTCGTTCCAGGCTTCCCTGGCACCTTTCCGGGCCTTCCCAGCTTCGGTCCCAATGGAGTTGGGCCGGGGATAAGTGGTCCTGGAGGATTTGGACCCAACGGAGCCAACGGACAAGGGGGCATCCCTGGATTGCCGGGGACGGGCCCTGGGAGTTCTAGCATTGGTGAGAGAAGGCGCCTTGTTGAAGAAATAGAAACAAAGAGGGGGTTAAAATCTGGGTTTACGTGCCCGGCGGGTACCAGCTGAGGTCTTTGGCTGTCAGGCAACCCTCAAAACCTTTCACGAGTTGCACCCCAAATTGGCATCTTTGACCCAGGCTGCAAGAACAGAGTCCAGGGTCCAGAATGCCCAAATGCCATCTGGTTAAATCGTCCTGCATTCCCTCCAGATGGGGAACTCAAACCAAGTTTCATCAGAGAACGGGGTCCAAAGGAGGAGGAGGAGGCAAATTAGGAGTTCTTCAGAGGGGGTGCAAAATTTGTCTGGGATTTTGGGGGACACCCTCCCCCTTTCCTGGGATGTTCTTCTGAACAAGGAATGCTTCCCATAGACATAGAAAGTCATGGAATCCTTTGCAGATTGGTGTCTTCCCAAAAACTCTACCGTGTTCAGGTCACTCCCCAAACCCTATAGATTTCTGACACACACACACACACCCAAAAAAACAGTGGACCCCAATCCGTCAAGAGGTTGCATCCCAAGCTGCCCTCCGCTCGTCCGTCTTCTGCCCTTTGATGGTGGCACATCCTGGCAGACCGGATAGTGACGGCGTCTTCTCCAGTTTTTGGGGGTGCCAGAAAGGGGTGTCTCTTCTACTGACTGGCATATCTGCCAGGGCCTGCCTTGCCTTATGGGGTACCATCCCCCCCACCCCCCCACCCCCAACCCACACACAGAGGAGACAAGACACTAGGATATCATGGGATGGGCAGGGACATTCATCGGAGAAATGATTCCTCCCCCCCCCCCCGGTTCGATTTAACTTTTGTTAAATCATGAAAGATAGATAGATGGGTAGGTAGGTAGGTAGGTAGATAGATGATAGATAGATAGATAGATAGATAGATAGATAGATAGATAGATAGATGATAGATAGAAAAATAATAGTTAAATAGATAACAGAAAGAAAGATAGAGATAGATAGATAGTAGATAGATAGAAAAATAATAGATAAATAGATGATAGAAAGAAAGATAGATAGATAGAGATAGATAGATGATAGATAGATAGATAGATAGATAGATAGAAAAATAGTAGATAGATGATAGATAGAAAAATAGTAGATAGATAGATGATAGATAGAAAGAAAGAAAGAAAAAGATAGATAGATAGATAGATAGATGATAGATAGATAGTAGATAGATAATAGATAGAAAGAAAAAAGAAAAAGAAAGAAAGAAAGAAAGAAAGAAAGAAAGAAAGAAAGAAAGAAAGAAAGAAAGAAAGAAAGATAGTTTGTCTTGGAAGCAAACCCACCAACATCTGAGGCCCATCAGCAGAGTTTGGGATAGGGGCGATTTCCGGAGGCTGGACCTTGCTCTAAAACTCTTTTCTGTAAAAACTAAGATTCTAGTCCTCATGTTCAGCAACCCCAAAAGTAGCTGCATTGCACCCAGGAAGGTCTTGAATTTTGATCAGCAGGCTTGGTGTGCCGACGAGGGCATTTCCACCCTGGGCAAGACCATTCCCCGAGAATTGGGGGGGCGCTTCACCTCCACACGAAACCCCCCACTGCCTTGTTTCTTCTAGGCACAGCGACGCTGAACCAGACAATCGACATTTGCAAGCATTTCACCAACCTGTGCTTGAACGGGCGCTGCATCCCCACCCCGTCCAGCTACCGTTGCGAGTGCAACATGGGCTACAAACAAGACGTGCGGGGCGAGTGTATCGGTAAGCAAACCACAATCGGTGCAAAGCCCAGTCAATGCTGGTTTCTCGGAGATAGGTTTCAGTTCACAGCCAAGGGGGGAGCTGCAGATCCAAAAAAGTGAAGAGGGTGGCCGTGAGATCAAACTCCTGCCTTATCATCAACCCATAATCCCTTGCAGGGTGGAGTCTGGGCAACTGAATGGAGCTGAGTGTTTACTGGCTGGATGCCCTTCCTGTCACCAATGCAAAGTTTTTCTTCAGCAGATCAGTGGTGGGTTCCTCCCGATTTGGCCCGGTTCGGCCAAGCCGGTAGCGGTGACGATATGACGTCACCAAACTGGTTCTCTGTTCGGGAGCTGGGTCCTCCCACCCCCCACCCCCCACCCCCGGCATAATTCTTGCCTTTTATTTGGCCCCGCCCCCAATCTATTCGCTACCTCCCGAGTCCCAGCTGATCCGCTAGAATGAAAAAAAACCTTTTTAAACTCTTGCTGTGGGGCTTCAAAGGGCCGCCCTACAGCTGATCAGCAGTAAAAAGCAGTGTGGTGGTAGACCAGTGTGCTTGAAAAACAAATGGGTAGACCGGTGCCTCCAAAAGCAAATGAATAGACTGGTACAGCTCTGCAAGCAGTTAAAAGCCTGGTAGATCAGTACCTCTGCTAAATCCTAAAGAATTGTCACATGACCATCAAACCACACCCACAAAATAAGCCATGCCCACAGAACCAGTAGTAAAAAAATTTAGAACTCATCCCTGCAGCGGATGTATTCTCATTGTGCCCACAGAGAGAAATATCTGCCTCTACCTAGGATCAAACTCAGAGCCTTCTGATTGTGAGGCGAGAGCTCCACCTCTAGGCCACTTCACCACTCCATTCAACACCTGCCCTATGATGCATGAAAAAGCAGTGGAGACATTTTGACTTTTTAAACTGTTTCCTGCTGTGGCACTGTCCTCCCAAGTAGTTGGGTCAGCCTGCGCTGTTCTCGCCTTCTCTTCACTCTCCATGTTCGAGGATCAGGAGGGGGTGGTCCTTGCTCATCGCCTGAGCTCGGTCTCACACGTTCACTGCTTAGCCTCTCTTGGTCATCCTGACCCCCTTCCTCCCTGTCTACAAGCTGTCCCAATCCTGAAAGGCCCTGGCCTGACTGGGCCTGCCCCTCCCCATATTCCTCCAAAGCCAACAAAGCCACCCCCTCGATCTCAGGGCTCCAGTTCTGGCTTGTCTTTGTACAGAATGTGTTTGTGTTTTATTTTTATAGTTATAATGTACGCTGAAGATGGTATTTAATTTCGTCGTACGAGGCGCAATATCAATAAAGTAAACTAAACTTCCTCTGCAGATTCAGGCTCCGATGGGAGCATGACGTTCTACTTGCAGCAATGGGATTTGCAAAAACCATTTGCAAAGAGATGCAATTTGCAAAAAGATGAGCAGTGAATTGCCGATTTAGCGACCCAATTAATTTCCTGAAAGATGTTATGAGCCCCAAATGTAGAAATGGTGTGAGACAATTAGGGGACCGATAGCATTCATTTTGTTATTTGTCTTTATAATCATTACTCTGTAATATTAACTGCGTGGCTTCTTGCTGGGATATGACTCAGCTCAGATTAAAATAAAATAAAATCTTTCGGGTCATCTGATTTAAAAACATTGGGGAGGCCTGTCTGGCAATGCTAGAGGCTTTTAAGTTATGAGTAGGATGTCTCCACCCAGAAATTTATGCTTCTCCAAATCTCCCTGAATCTATTTATCCAACAACAGGCATGGGAATAAGGTTTGGGCTATTCATTAAATAATGGGCAGTTTGGATGGAGATAAAATTATTGGGGCAATATTTATTTCAGTTTTCTGGGAAAGATGGCATCACAGATGCCAGAAGACCTGTGACATCGGATGATGAAAAAAAAATGCATTTGTGGTCCTTCCAAAAATTGCATCTCCCTACACTTTTAACGGGGATTTGCTTTTATTCCTTTTCTGAAAATGGACTGAAATTTTTTTCTTTCCTTTTTTTTTATCTCCTCTCAAAAGGGGCAGGTTTCTGATTTAATTAAATAAGGAAGAGCTGAACTTGAAGGTCCTGATAAAGGTCCAAAATTCCCCCAATGAGTGACGACCTCTTCAAACTATGAAACATGCAAAAATCAGGAGACACCTGGTAGCCCTTTTTCCAATCCATCCTTTTTAAGAAAAGCAGAAACATTCTGATAAATCCTACAACCTCCGAGACTGACACCCGTTTCTTTGAATTAATGGCTCCTCAGTGTTTTCCAGTTTGGCAACTTGAAGATGGGTGGACTTCAACTCCCAGAATTCCCCAGCCACCATGGGGAGTCCTGGGAGTTTGAAGTCCACCCATCAGCTATAGCTTCTGTCCACACTTCTGAAACTAATCCTTTAAGTATCTTGGCTGATTTTTCTGCATGTGTAAAAAGAAATCCATGAAAAGGAAAAACTAGGCCATCCTAATTTCCAAAGTTACGTCAGCAACCTGAGGGAGACTCCCATGTTCTCTTAGCAGGCCAAAATGGCGGAAGGACCTTGGAAAGGGATTCATCGACTCCCAAAACAGGGGGAATAAATTGTGGGGTTGGGATGATACAGAGAAGCAACTCTGCGATGAATCAAAGCATTCTGGCAGCCATTTTGCCGACGCGCCTTCAACTTTGCCTCAAAATTTAAGTGGGTTTTGCAGAGCACGGCGCTCAAATTAAACCAGTGTAAGTCCATTGGAGATAGACTATATAAACCGGCAGCCCAGGTTCGAAACCCCAGGCGCCATGCAACGGGGTGAGCTCCTGTCTTCACCCTCAGCTCCTGCTCACCTAGCAGTTAGAAAGCATGCAAATGCGAATAGATAAATAGGTACCACTTCGGTGAGGGAGGAAACAGTGCTCTGTGATGTTATGCTGGCCACGTGACCATGGAAATGTCTTCAGACAGTGCTGGCTCCATGGCCTTGAAACAGAGATGAGCACTACCCCCAGAGTCAATCATGAGTAGCGAAGTAAATACACACACACACACACACATATATATAGTCTATCTCCAATTAACTCATATTTACTCTGTCTCCCCCATCCCCCTCTCTCTCCCTCCTCTCCCGCTTTGCAAGACATGGATGAGTGTTCGAGCAGCCCCTGCCTCCACGGCGATTGTGTGAACACCCCCGGGTCCTACCACTGCAAGTGCCACGAAGGTTTCCAGAGCACGCCCACCAAACAGGCCTGCATTGGTAAGCCAAAGGGGGGTGGGGAGTGACTGTGACTCTCCGTGGGATCGGTGCCTGGGAAGAATGGGAGGAAAGGGAATCGAGCCAGATTGCAAGGAGGGAGACCCACAAGGGGGTCAAAAAAGTCAAGATGGCAGTTGAAGCATGGTTAAGAAAGAGGTGAGCCTTTCATTGCATCACGGCAATTATCTTCTTGACATTGTTTGGACCAGGGGTGAAATCCAGCAGGTTCTTACAGGTTCTGGAGAACCGGTAGCGG
Organism: Arizona elegans; assembly: GCA_022577455.1. Classification (NCBI taxonomy): domain Eukaryota; kingdom Metazoa; phylum Chordata; class Lepidosauria; order Squamata; family Colubridae; genus Arizona; species Arizona elegans. The sequence continues at coordinate 17,529,412 of JAKOOJ010000018.1, forward strand.
AAATTTTGAGCAGTTCAGAGAACCGGTAGCGGAAATTTTGAGTAGTTCGGAGAACCGACAAATACCACCTCTGGCTGGCCCCAGAGTGGCGTGGGAATGGAGATTTTGCCATATCCTTCCCCCAGGAGTGGGGAGGGAATGGGGATTTTGCAATATCCTTCCCCTGCCACGCCCACCAAGCCATGCCCACAGAACCGGTAGTAAAAATATTTGGATTTCACCACTCGTTTGGACTCTCCCCTCCGTAATTGGACCGGAGATAGGAACCACTGGGAATATTCCGGGCATGGGTTGTGGGATTGAGTTTGGGGAGGAGGGGGGTTCAGGACCCCTCCCATTTGAGGATTCTGTGTGGCAGAAGAAGCTTTCCTGCTTTCCTGCTTTCCTCTTCTAGGTGCAGTTTCTCAACCTTGGCTACTTCAAGGGGTCTGGACTTCAACTCCCAAAATTCCCTAGGCTGGCTGGGGAATTCTGGGAGTTGAAGTCCAGGCGCCTTTAAAGTAGTCAAGGTTGACATCAGGGGTGGGTTCTAAAAAAATTTACTACCGGTTCTGTGGGCGTGGCTTATTTTGTGGGCGTAGCTTGGTGGGGGGGTAATGTGACCGGGTGGGTGTGGCCAACTTTTTTTTTTCTTCTACTTTTAAAAGAATCTTTTCTACAACCTTAAGAGGTTGCAGAAAAAAAATGCTTTTAGAAGCCTCTGATGATCAGGCAACTCAGCTGGGATCGCCAGAGGCTTTTCAAGGCATTTTCTTTTCCTACAACCTCCTTGGCCGAAGAGGTTGCAGAAAAAATGCTTTTAAAAGTAAAAAAAAAAAAAAAAAAAAAAAGCCTCTGATGAGGTGGGCGGGGTAAGCGAGCAGCGACTGGGCCAGGGACCGGTTTGAGGGCGTGGCCAGCCAATGTTATTACCGGTTCTCTGAACTACTACAAATTTTTACTACCGGTTCTTGCGAACCGGTGCAAACCAGGAGCAACCCACCACTTACTTACTTACTTACTTACTTACTTATTTATTTATTTATTTATTTATTTATTTAAATCCAGCGTTGCCTGGACTACGGCAATGCTCTCTACATGGGGCTCCCCTTGAAGAGCACCCGGAGACTTCAGCTGGTCCAGAATGCGGCCACTCAGGTAGTGACGGGAGCTGCATGGCGCTCCCACATAACACCCCTCCTGCGTGAGCTGCATTGGCTCCCAGTGGTCTTCCGGGTGCGCTTCAAGGTTTTGGTTATCACCTTTAAAGCGCTCCATGGCATAGGGCCTAGCTATCTTCGAGACCGCCTGCTGCTACCAACGACCTCCCATCGACCCGTGCGCTCCCACAGAGAGGGCCTCCTCGGGGTGCCATCAGCCAAACAATGTAGACTGGTGGCCCCCAGGGGGAGGGCCTTCTCTGTGGCGGCACCTACCCTCTGGAATCAGCTCCCCCCAGAGATACGAAGAATTCAAGACCTCGGTGCCTTCCGCCGTGCCCTTAAAACCCTCTTTTTCCAGCAAGCCAGGCTGGCCTAACACTTTTTAAAATGTTTTTAATTGTCTGTTATTGTTTTAATCATGGGGCCAAATTTATATACATCCTTTTAATTGTATTTTAATGTTTGTAGTTTATGTTTTTACTTGGCTGATCACCGCCCTGAGTCCTCAGGGAGAAGGGCGGTATACAAATTTATAAATAAATAAATAAATAAATATTTATTTATTTATTTATCTATTTATTTATTGGTTCGATTTATATGCCGCCCTTCTCCGGAGACTCAGGGCGGATTACAATGCGTTAAGCAACAGCCTTCATCCTTTTGTGTATACCTGCTTAGTAGGGCTTTTTGGCTCCCCCTAAGCAGTGTTCTTTTTATACAAAGAACTTGGTGGACATACATGATTCCAGGCCGTGTATTCACCGTGTGGCTCCTCTCTTAGATATCGATGAATGCATCATGAACGGTGTGATGTGTCGGAATGGACGCTGTGTAAACACCGACGGCAGCTTCCAATGCATCTGCAACGCTGGCTTTGAAATCACACCGGATGGGAAGAACTGCGCAGGTAGGAAAGGGCTGAAGGGAGAGAGGGGCGATAGGCGAACCTACTCAGCCTTCCCCATTCCTTTCACACCTTCTGCACCATTTCTGGGCAAAATGTGAGTATCAAATGCTCCAAAAACAGAAGTGCCATTTTATGCACATTTTGCATGCACCGAGATCTTGAATTCACCCCTCGTGTACGGATGCTCCAGAAAAGAAACATCAAATTTATTTCAGCTTTACGCACCAAACTGTCCGCCCACCCCAACCCAATGAAGTCCTGGCTCTTTCCTGTATTTGAGTGACATCATCATGTCATGGCCGAAGCCCACTTCTGGGTCATGGGCACCCCCATTGTGTCTTTGGGCTGCTCCCCTGCTGGCTAAACTAGTTTTGATTCCTGTCCAGGGTAACTCGGACCAGTGGTTTCCTCTTAATTCAGCATTTCTGAACGTCGTCCATTTAAAGATGCGTGAACTTCAATTCCCAGAATTCCTCACCCTGAAGAATTCTGGGAGTTGAAGTCCACACATCTTAAAGTGGCTTCGGTTGAGAATCATGACTCTAATTGGCCATAAGCTGTATTAAACTGCAGGGTGTGGTCAAAAAAGTCAAGATGGTGGCCGCAACTTTGCACTGTGAAGAGCCGTGGTGGCGCAGTGGTTAGAATGCAGTACTGCAGGCTCATTGGCTTGATTATTTCTCTGCTGGGTTGTTCCTTGATTAAGATACTGTTTTTTGCTGGATTGTTTGTCTGGTATTAATCCCTGCTTATCTGAGTGTTCTGGTTTATCTGTGGCGGTGGCGCAATGGTTAGAATGCGGTACTGCAGGCTACTTCTGCTGGCTGCTGGCTGCCTGCAATTTGGCAGATTTAATCTTATCAGGCTCAAGGCTGATTCAGCTTTCCATCCTTCCAAGGTCAGTAAAATGAGGGCCCAGATTGTTGGGGGGCAAGAGGTTGACTCTGTAAGCCACTTAGGGCTGGAAAGCACTGTGAAGCAGTATATCAGTCTAAGGATTATTGCGAAGGAAAGAGGGAGGGAGGGAGGGAGAGAGGGAAGGAAGGAAGGAAGGAGGGAGGGAGGGAGGGAAGGAAGGAAGGAAGGAAGGAAGGAAGGAAGGAAGGAAGGAAGGAAGGAAGGAAGGAAGGAAGGAGCCATGGGGGCACAGTGGTTAGAATGCAGCACTGCAGGATAACTCATTGCTCACTGTCAGCAGTTCGATCCTGACCAGCTCAAGGTTGACTCAGCCTTCCATTCTTTTAAGGATGGTAAAATGAGGACCCAGATGGTTGTGGGCAAGAGGCTGACTCCCTGCTCTCCCCAGTGGTGAAGACCGCAGGGCCGCCCCTCCTGCCTCTGATGTGTTTGCAGGAGCATGTCTGAGCACGGGGGACCCCTGGGATAATGCATCAAAACATGACAATGCAAAAGATGAGCCTGGTGTTATCTGTGCTAAAGGCTTGTAGCACAAATAACTTTGTGCAAGTTATTTGTGCACAAAGGCCTGTGCTAAAGGTGGCTCTTCGGTCAGGCTCGAGTCTCCAGATTGATGAAACTTTCCTCCGGATGTCTCTTTCGAGATCCGTAGAACAAAGCACCATTGGTGGATCTCCAGTGCTCCTCGGGCCGACTCAGTCTCTTGACCTCTTACACCCAGCTTGATCCTCGCCCTGAGATTAAGTCCTGCAGGGTTCCTGTGCCACCTCTTCTCCGTTCTTCTATGCCCGTCAGGAGCTTCTGCAGATGGAACCAGGAAGGAAGGAAGAAAATGGAGAAGAAGGAAAGAAGAGAGGGAGGGAGGAAATGAAAAAAAAAAGAGAGGCAGGAAATGGAGGATATGAAAGGAGGGTGGGAGGAAATGGAAAGAAGAAGGAAGGAAATGGGGAAAGAGCAAGGAAGGAAGGGAAGAGAAGGAAGGAAGGAAAGGAAGGATGGAAGGAAGGAGGGAGGGAGAAAGGCAGGAAATGGAGAATGAGGTGAAAGAAGGGAGGGAGGAAATGGAGAAAGAGGAAGGAAGAGAAGGAGGGAAAGGTGAAAGAAAGAAAGAAAGAAAGAAAGAAAATGGAGAATGAGATGAAGGGAGGGAGGAATTGGAGAAAGGGGAAGGAAGAGAAGGAGGGAAAGGAAAAAGAAAGAAAGGAGAAAGGCAGGAAATGGAGAATGAGGTGAAAGAAGGGAGGGAGGAAATGGAGAAAGAGGAAGGAAGAGAAGGAGGGAAAGGTGAAAGAAAGAAAGAAAGAAAGAAAGAAAGAAAGAAAGAAAGAAAGAAAATGGAGAATGAGATGAAGGGAGGGAGGAATTGGAGAAAGGGGAATTCAGAGAAGGAGGGAAAGGAAAAAGAAAGAAAGGAGAAAGGCAGGAAATAGAGAATGAGGTGAAAGAAGAGAGGGAAGAAATGGAGAATGAGGTGAAAGAAGAGAGGGAAGAAATGGAGAATGAGGTGAAAGAAGGGAGGGAGGAAATGGAGAAAGAGGAAGGAAGAGAAGGAGGGAAAGGTGAAGAAAGAAAGAAAGAAAGAAAGAAAGAAAGAAAGAAAGAAAGAAAGAAAGAAAGAAAGAAAGAAAATGGAGAATGAGATGAAGGGAGGGAGGAATTGGAGAAAGGGGAAGGAAGAGAAGGAGGGAAAGGAAAAAGAAAGAAAGGAGAAAGGCAGGAAATGGAGAATGAGGTGAAAGAAGGGAGGGAGGAAATGGAGAAAGAGGAAGGAAGAGAAGGAGGGAAAGGTGAAAGAAAGAAAGAAAGAAAGAAAGAAAGAAAGAAAGAAAGAAAGAAAGAAAGAAAGAAAATGGAGAATGAGATGAAGGGAGGGAGGAATTGGAGAAAGGGGAAGGAAGAGAAGGAGGGAAAGGAAAAAGAAAGAAAGGAGAAAGGCAGGAAATGGAGAATGAGGTGAAAGAAGGGAGGGAGGAAATGGAGAAAGAGGAAGGAAGAGAAGGAGGGAAAGGTGAAAGAAAGAAAGAAAGAAAGAAAGAAAGAAAGAAAGAAAGAAAGAAAGAAAGAAAGAAAGAAAATGGAGAATGAGATGAAGGGAGGGAGGAATTGGAGAAAGGGGAATTCAGAGAAGGAGGGAAAGGAAAAAGAAAGAAAGGAGAAAGGCAGGAAATAGAGAATGAGGTGAAAGAAGAGAGGGAAGAAATGGAGAATGAGGTGAAAGAAGAGAGGGAAGAAATGGAGAATGAGGTGAAAGAAGGGAGGGAGGAAATGGAGAAAGAGGAAGGAAGAGAAGGAGGGAAAGGTGAAAGAAAGAAAGAAAGAAAGAAAGAAAGAAAGAAAGAAAGAAAGAAAGAAAATGGAGAATGAGATGAAGGGAGGGAGGAATTGGAGAAAGGGGAAGGAAGAGAAGGAGGGAAAGGAAAAAGAAAGAAAGGAGAAAGGCAGGAAATGGAGAATGAGGTGAAAGAAGGGAGGGAGGAAATGGAGAAAGAGGAAGGAAGGAAAGATGAGGGAAAGGAGGAGGAAATAGAGAAAGAGGGCGAGTGGAAGAAATGAAGGAAGGAGAGAATTAGAGGGAGGGAGGGAGGGAGGGAAGGAAGGAAGGAAGGAAGGAAGGAGCCATGGTGGCACAATTAGCATGCTGGTCCCTCGGCTCCAACCGCCTCCAAAATGGAGAGAGGAAGGAAGGAAAGGAGAAAAGCAGGAATGGAGAAAGAGGAAGGAAGGAAAAAGAAGGAAGGAAAGGAAAAAAGTGAGAAATGGAGAAAGAGGAAGGAAGGGAAGACAAGGAGGGAAAGGAGGAGGCAATAGAGAAAGAGGGAGAGTGGAAGGAAGGAAGGAGATAATTAGAGGGAGGGAGGAAGGACTGAGAATGGAAGAAGGGAAGAAGGAAGGAAGGAAGGAAGGAAGGAAGGATCCCTCTGTACTTTGTTGAGTTGAAATTATTCTACACTATTGTTTTGGGCACACATGCTCTTTACCAAGCAAGCACAGAAACCAAGAAGAAACCAAGAAAGTAACAAAAGTTTATTTAAACTGGCATCAAATCAGCCGGTTGCCAGGAGAGAACCAGACCGCCTGATGCCCTCTGATAAGGTGCCAAGACCTGGTAGTGCCAAAGCCATAAAGTCCCAAGGTCTGAGCTTGCCGACCGCCTCTATCTCTGACTTCCCCCCTTGACGGCTTTCTCGCCCTCTGCTCCACAGATCACGACGAATGTGCCACCACCAACATGTGCCTGAACGGAATGTGCATCAATGAGGACGGGAGCTTCAAGTGCATTTGCAAGCTGGGCTTTGTGCTGGCCCCCAACGGGCGGTACTGCGTTGGTGGGTGCTGCGGGGGGGAGGAGGAAGGGAGGGGCTCCCGGGAAAAATGGAGCTGGGAAAGCAGTGGGGGAAATGGCCGGATTCTGCTCTGTTTGGTTGGACTTATGAAATCCTTGGGTTCTTTCTTTTTTTCTTTCTTTCTTTCTTTCTTTCTTTCTTTCTTTCTCTTTCTTTTCTTTCTTTCTCTTCTTTCCTCTTTCTTTGTTTCTCTTTCTTTTCTTTCTTTCTCCTCTTTCCTCTTTCTTTTTCTTTCTTTCTTTGTTTCTTTCACTTCTTACCTCTTCCTTTCTCTTCTTTCCTCTTCCTTCCTTCCTTTTGTTCTTTCTTTCTTCTCTTCTTTCCTCTTGCTTTTTCTTTCCTTCCATCCTTCCTTTCGTTCTTTCTGTCTTCTCTTCTTTTCTCTTTCTTTCTTTTTCCTTTACTTCCTTCCATTCTTTCTGTCTTCTCTTCTTTCCTTTCTTTTTTCCTTGCTTCTGTTCTTTCTTTCTTCTCTTCTTTCCTCTTTTTTTTCTTTTCTTTCTTTCCTTCCTTCCATCCTTCCTTCCATTCTTTCTTTCTTCTCTTCTTTCTTTTCTTTTTTCCTTCCTTCCTTCTGTTCTTTCTTTCTTCTCTTCTTTCCTCTTTCTTTTTCTTTCTTTCTTTCCTTCCATCCATCCTTCCTTCCTTCCATTCTTTCTTTCTTCTCTTCTTTCCTCTTTCTTTCTTTTTTCTTCCTTCCTTCCTTTTGTTCTTTCTTTCTTCTCTTCTTTCCTCTTTCTTTCTTTTTTCTTCCTTCCTTCCTTCCTTTCATAATAAAGGGGAAATAAGTAATTCCCCTGGAATTACGGCAAATGAAAGTGCTATGCAAGAGGTGAGGCAGATACATTGCTGCAGAATATGGGAGCCAAAGGAGGGTCACTCAACGTGACAGGAAAGAAAATCTTTCCTTTATTGTTTTATTTGATTTGTAAAAATGTGTATTTGATTTGTAGAAATCTGCATACCCCCCCGTGTTTCCCAACCTTGGCAACTTTAAGCATTGCTGGCTGGGGAATTCTGGGATTTTGTTGCACGTGTCTTGAAGTTGCCAAGGTTGAAAAGCACTGGCATACACTTCAAAGAATCCTGGTTATTGAAAGTCAGAGGGGGGAAAAAAATCAAAGTGCAAAACCGTTGCCAAAAACTAATTAGCAGAAGGAGGCCTTTCCGCCAGCAGCCTCCCAAAGTTCAGCAGAAAAGTTCCTCAGCCACCTCTTGAAGGCCAAGAGTTGAGGACATCCTACATCCCAGAGGACAACAAAGGCTTCAGCCTTGCTTAAGACAGGGTGGAAATTCTCAGTAGAAACCCGCCTACCTCCTCTCTTGGAGATTTCTTGGCTTGGCTCATTACCCCGTGGGGCTCCAGGGCTAGATTTGCTCCTCACGGCTGGTGAGTGAGTTGATGCATTTTGTACCTGTTGAAGCTCTGGAGTCATCCAGAGTTTTTATAAGAAGAGACTGGACAGCCACTTGAAATGATATAGGGATTCCTGCCCGAGCAGGGGGTTGGACTAGAAGACCTCCAAGGTCCCTTCCAACTCTGTTATTCTATTCTGTTCTAAATCTGTATTTCTGTATTTGCCACAAAGGAACAGAACAGAACAGAACAGAAGAGAACAGAACAGAGTAGAGTAGAGTAGAGTAGAGTAGAGTAGAGTAGAGTAGAGTAGAGTAGAATAGAATAGAATAGAATAGAATAGAATAGAATAGAATAGAATAGAATAGAATAGAATAGAATAGAAGTTGGAAGGGACCTTGGAGGTCTTCTAGTCCAACCCCCTGCTTAGGCAGGAAACTGTACACCACTTCAGACAGATGGTCCAATCTCTTCTTAAAATCCTCCAGTGTTGGAGCATTCACAACTTCTGGAGGCAAGTTGTTCCACTGATTAATTGTTCTATCTGTCGGGAAATTTCTCCTTAGTTCTAGGTTGCTAAGGAGAAATTTCCTGACAGTTAGAACCATTAATCAGTGGGACAACTTGCCTCCAGAAGTTGTGAATGCTCCAACACTGGAAGATTTATTTTAAGACAATTAAATATTCCACAATTCCAATATCCACAATTCCAGTATCGATAAGATCTTGGAATTGTGACTTCCAAAACAATGTCCTAAAACTGTCATGCCTGGGAGGCCCGCTAACCGAGGAAGGGAAAAATATTTGCTCACTGCCACTCTCTTTCCTACTTCAGACATTGACGAGTGTGAGACTCCGGGAATTTGTATGAATGGCTGGTGTATCAACACCGAGGGCTCCTTCCGTTGCGAGTGCCTGGGAGGACTGGCCATCGGCGTGGATGGACGGGTCTGCGTGGATACCCATGTTCGCAGCACCTGTTACGGTGGCATCAAGAAGGGCACCTGCGCTCGTCCCTTCCCGGGAGCCGTCACCAAATCCGAATGTTGCTGTGCCAATCCGGACCACGGATTTGGAGAACCGTGCCAGCCTTGTCCTGCCAAAAACTCCGGTGAGTCACAATTCAGAGAAGGGATCATTAGGGGACTCCAGATTTTTTTATTATTATTATTTGATTTATATGCCGCCTTTCTCCGGAGACTCAGGGCAGCTTACAATGCGCTAAGCAACAGCCTTCATCCTTTTGTATATTTATACAAAGTCAGCTTATTGCCCCCACAACTGGGTCCCCAATTTACCTACCTTAGAAAGGATGGAAGGCTGAGTCAACCTTGAGCCTGGCGAGATTCGAACCTGCAGTAATTGCAGGCAGCTGGTCTTAATAACAGGGTGCTTTAGACCACTGTACTACCAAGGCTTTTTTTGAACCCCAGATTTTGTTTCCCGTCTAAAGACATCCAAACCAGGGGTGAAATCCAGCAGGTTCTGATAGGTTCTGGAGAACTGGTAGCAGAAATTTTGAGCAGTTCGGAGAACCGGCAAATACCACCTCTGGCTGGCCCCAGAGTGGGGTGGGAATGGAGATTTTGCAATATCCTTCTCCCAGGAGTGGGGAGGGAACGGGGATTTTGCAGTATCCTTCCCCTGCCACGCCCTCCAAGCCACGCCCACAGAACTGGTAGTAAAAAAAATTGGATTTCACCAGATGTCTTCTGCCAACTCTGGATTTTCAAACTTCTCCATACGCCAGGAGAGTAAGGGAGTGCTGAGGAACCCACAGAATACACTGAATACTTGGGGGGGGAGTTATCTTTAAAGCACAGCCTGTAGTCCAACGAACATGCCACGATAACAAGGAATGGGGAGGAAGGAGGCTGGGCAGAATGGCAAAGTATTTCTCTACTTGGTCAAGCAACTTGCTTTTCTGAGGATGAGTAGAGAGTGAGGAAAGGATTTAGGACAGGGGTCTCAAACTCAAGCCCCGGGGGCCAGATCCGGCCCACAGAATGCTTAGATCTGGCCCGCGGGGCTACTCTGGAAACAGCAAAGGACCGGCCTGAGCTGCCTCTTGTCCAAAATGTGGACTTTGCTGTCTTCAAAAAAGTGGCTTGTGTCTTCTAAATGCAGATGGACTGATGAATCTAGTCCAGATGAGTTTGTTCTCCTATGTTGTGGCACGCGTTTGTGAAGTGGCTGTTTTATTTCCCCAATGTACAGATCAGCACATGGCTCACTGCAGTGTACTGCATATAACACATTGCTCAGTTTGTCTCAGGGTGGACACTCCCTGGTCTCGCCTTCCCCCGCTGGACAGAATGGATCCCCCCCCAACCCCGCCCAGGCCACCACAGGTGCCAACACAAGTGACGTCGAGCTGACCATGCTCACCCTGGCCACGCCCACTCCAGCCATACCCACCTGGCCTCCCAGGTCAAACACAACCCTGATGCGGCCCTCAATGAAATCGAGTTTGACACCCCTGGTCTAGGACAACTCACTTCGGCTGACTCACCCTGGCCATCTCACTGTGGCCAACATATCTCATCAACTTGGTCCGGTTCACTTACCACAGGACAATTCAATGCGTAGTAACTCAAGGGAGGGACAAGTGACATTGCAGCGGCCTTGTTTTGCTTTAGGTTTGAAACTTCTCAAGTTAGTAGTCCTCAAGCCTGGGGCGAATCAGTGCATGGAGTCCGTTGTCCCTCTCTTGAGTTATCCAACGAGTTCCAGTTGTGGGTTTCAAAAAATTTTACTACCAGTTCTGTGGGTGTGGCTTGGTTGGTGTGGCTTGGTGAGCGTGACAGGGGAAGGATACTGCAAAATCCCCATTCCCTCCCCACTCCTGGGAAAGGTTACTTCAAAATCCCCATTCCCTCCCCACTCCACTAACCTGCTCTGGGAAGGAATCAAACTCCCCCCCTCTTCATTTCCCCAAATAAAATATTACTCATAAGAAAAGGCTCCCAGAAAAGCAAGGAAAAATCAAGCTGCTAACAAAGGAACCTGCCTGAGGCTCATTCCACATTCCTGCCAGCTGCATAAAGGAAACTTTGTAAGAAGAAAACAGCTACCGGTGCTTAGAGATAATAGAAAGTGGAAGCTGGAAGTTCCACTCCATTTACAAGGAGGCAGAAAACTCATTCAAGACAAGATATTTCACAATGGAATCACCCAAACCCTTTTAGAAACATAAAGCCCATGTTGCACAAACCCCAAAACTTCAAAAATCTCCTGGCTGAAAAGCTAGTCCTGATTTTTTCCTTCTAGCCAATCAGCTGGGACTCAGGAGGCAGCAAATAGATTGTGGGCAAGGCCAGTCAGAGGTGGTATTTACCAGTTCTCTGAACTACTCAAAATTTCCGCTACCAGTTCTCAAGTACCGGTCAGAACCAGCTGAAACCCACCTCTGACGAGTTCACTGCGGCGAGTCAGCCAGGGCGAGTCACCCAATTCTGGTGACGAAACAACCTTGATCCATAGACATTTTCTTGAATGTTTATAATTATGTATATAATTATGCAATCAATGCATTTTAAAAAACACTTTCAAGGGTATATCGCCAGTCACTCAAAAGCAGGGTGTTGTTGTTTTTTAATCCATTCTTACCACATCGTTCAGGATACTATTTATCTGTGCTATTCAATCCTTTCTTTGCATGCAGTGTTTCTTAACCTTGGCTGCTTGAAGATGAGTGGACTTCAAATCCCAGAATTCCCCAGCCAGTCATGCAGGCTGGAGAATTCTGGGAGTTGAAGTCCACTCATGCCGGCTAGGGAATTCTGGGAGTTGAAGTCCAAAAATGCCAGCTGGGGAATTCTGGGAGTTGAAGTCCACTCATGCCGGCTGGAGAATTCTGGGAGTAGAAGTCCACTCATGCCGGCTGGGGAATTCTGGGAGTAGAAGTCCACAAATGCCAGCTGGGGAATTCTGGGAGTTGAAGTCCACTCATGCCGGCTGGGGAATTCTGGGAGTAGAAGTCCACTCATGCCGGCTGGGGAATTCTGGGAGTAGAAGTCCACTCATGCCAGCTGGGGAATTCTGGGAGTTGAAGTCCACTCATGCCAGCTGGGGAATTCTGGGAGTTGAAGTCCACTCATGCCGGCTGGGGAATTCTGGGAGTAGAAGTCCACAAATGCCAGCTGGGGAATTCTGGGAGTTGAAGTCCACTCATGCCAGCTGGGGAATTCTGGGAGTTGAAGTCCACTCATGTCGGCTGGAGAATTCTGGGAGTTGAAGTCCACTCATGCCGGCTGGGGAATTCTAGGAGTAGAAGTCCACTCATGCCGGCTGGGGAATTCTGGGAGTAGAAGTCCACAAATGCCAGCTGGGAAATTCTGGGAGTTGAAGTCCACTCATGCCAGCTGGGGAATTCTGGGAGTTGAAGTCCACTCATGTCGGCTGGAGAATTCTGGGAGTTGAAGTCCACTCATGCCGGCTGGGGAATTCTGGGAGTAGAAGTCCACTCATGCCGGCTGGGGAATTCTGGGAGTAGAAGTCCACTCATGTCGGCTGGGGAATTCTGGGAGTAGAAGTCCACTCATGCCGGCTGGAGAATTCTGGGAGTTGAAGTCCACTCATGCCGGCTGGGGAATTCTGGGAGTAGAAGTCCACAAATGCCAGCTGGGGAATTCTGGGAGTTGAAGTCCACTCATGTCGGCTGGAGAATTCTGGGAGTTGAAGTCCACTCATGCCAGCTGGGGAATTCTGGGAGTTGAAGTCCACTCATGCCGGCTGGGGAATTCTGGGAGTAGAAGTCCACAAATGCCAGCTGGGGAATTCTGGGAGTTAAAGTCCACTCATGCCGGCTGGGGAATTCTGGGAGTTGAAGTCCACTCATGTCGGCTGGAGAATTCTGGGAGTTGAAGTCCACTCATGCCGGCTGGGGAATTCTGGGAGTAGAAGTCCACTCATGCCGGCTGGGGAATTCTGGGAGTAGAAGTCCACAAATGCCAGCTGGGGAATTCTGGGAGTTGAAGTCCACTCATGCCAGCTGGGGAATTCTGGGAGTTGAAGTCCACTCATGCCGGCTGGGGAATTCTGGGAGTAGAAGTCCACTCATGTCGGCTGGGGAATTCTGGGAGTTGAAGTCCACTCATGCCGGCTGGGGAATTCTGGGAGTAGAAGTCCACTCATGTCAGCTGGGGAATTCTGGGAGTTGAAGTCCACTCATGTCGGCTGGAGAATTCTGGGAGTTGAAGTCCAGCCATCTCCAAGCTGCCATTGAGAAACAATGCTTCAGGAGATCCAAATATCAAAATCGATTGGAAAGCCTGCCCATTTTTTAGATAATATTCCTGAAGTCCTTCAAACGACGTACAGACAATTCTCCAAGGTTTACGTCTATATACTGGGCTCCTAGCTAAAGCAAGACAAAGGGTCCCTATGGATCCGCCTCAGGTGCAGAAGTGAGGACCGCCTGGAATAATTACTGTCTCCTAGGAGGACAACCATAGTTCACCAGCCTCTCAGCAGCTCCTGTTTTTCTGCTAACATCAGAATTGATGGAACCCAACTCTGGGTGGAGAAGAGGACAGTGTTCTGACCCAGCTCCTCAAAGACGACAAACACAAACCCTCTGCAGTGAACTCAAAATATTCCTTTATTAGGAGCGCCAGCAAAAAGTTTCTCTCTCACTTGAGGCTAACAGGTCTGTCCAGCAAGGAGATGAATAGTTGTCTGCCACATCTACTCATCTCCACCCCCTGCCTTTTCTCCCCAGAGCTAAGGTAGGGCTTCGCTAGCAGCGGTGGCTCTTCCGTCCCAAGGACCAGCCCATAGATTTCCACTGCTCTCCTCTCCTCCTCCTCCTGTGCATCCGTGCGTCAGGCACTGGACCCAGCTGTTCCTCCTCATCCTCATCTGCCACCTCCAGACCTGGGGGCTGTTGATTCTCCATCAGAGGGTTGACAGATGAATAGTTGTCTGCCACATCTATTCATCTAAGCCCCCTGCCTTTTCTCCCCAGAGCTAGGGTGGGGCTTCGCTAGCAGCGGTGGCTCTTCCGTCCCAAGGACCGGCCCATAGATTTCCACTCCTCTCCTCTCCTCTCCTCTCCTCTGCCTTCTGCACATCTGCATGTCAGGTACTGGACCCAGCTGTTGCTCCTCTTCCTCATCAGCTACCTCCAGACCTGGGGGCTGTTGACTTTCTATCTGAGGGCTGACGGACGGCCCAGGCTCTGCCTCTGTTTCTCTCTCTCTCTCTCTCTCTCTCTGCCAGCTCCATTCCCTCTTCCCCCTCAGAGCTCTCAGGTTGCCTTGATGCTGGCCCTGACTCCCATGCCCCCTCCTCTGATTTGGCTGCTGGAGGGGCCTGCAGCCAACAGGCCACAACAGATATAAATTTATTGCCTTAATTTTTTGGAGAGAGGAAGAGATATGAGTTGGAAAATTCCTACATGTAAATGTGTCCTGTTCTCCTAGTGTGCAATTTGGGGTTCGGGGAAAGGAGCCCCGAATGTAAGAAACTGGGTTGAACTTGGCTGGGGGAAAGGAGAATGACTGATTCCATTGAGGTTTTTTTAAAAAAAAAATCAGCTTTCTTTGGATGTCCCTGGCAAGGTTATTTTTTCTTCTCTGAAGCCTTCCTTGGACTGACCATGTGATCTTCCTGTATGTTTGAAATCCTTCCAGGAAAAGCTGCGTAGGGGAAAAAGCCTCAGGGAGAGCTTCTCCATCTGGAGCCGTGGGGAAAAGGACAGATTACTAGAGTTGGAAGGGACCTTGTAGGTCATCTAGTGCAACCCCCCACCCAAGCAGGAGGTCCTACACCAGGGGTGTCAAACTCAATTTCATTGAGGGCCACATCAGGGCTGGGGGGGGGGGGACTGGGTGGGTGTCGCCAACTGGGTGGGTGTGGCCATTTTGATGCCACTCCCCAAACTGGTGGCATGTTTCCTCTTCACTGTCAGGCCTGGAAGCCATCTTTTTCGTTGGATCTTTAGGCCTACCACATTTACTACTGTGGGAAACTGGGATTTATATGGAGCCAGGGTGATATGTAGTCATAATAACATTCCTTTCTCAGAGAGTCATTTTGCCCTGCACCTGGACGGCTAGAACTGGAAGGCATCTCCAGTTGGGACAGTGCTTGGATTGGACCAGGGATGAAATGCTCCTGGATCGGACCGGATCACGCGATCCGGTAGCAATTTTTCCCTGTGGTTCGGCGATCCGGTAGCGGTCGCCGCCCGGGTGTCATTACTTCCTGGTTTTAACTTGTGATGCATGCACTTCTGAACCGGTAAGGAAGTTAAGTGGATTTCACCCCTGGATTGGACCATGTGATGGACATGTGGGTGCTGGGCTTTGGGTGGGGAAAACCCGGAAGCTTTCAGATTCGGGTTTTCCCAGATGTGCCAATATGACATCTCTAATAAAATGGAACTTTGAGGAACTTCAAACCTTGGAGTTTTCTTTTCGTTGGGGGTGTTACTCGGAACCCTGACACGCTGGCCCGATCTTTCCTCTTCACACTGGGTAGGCCACGACGGCCACGACGTGGTTTGACACCCCTGCCCTACACCATTTCTGACAACTGGCAATCCAATCTCTTCTTGAAAGTCTCAAGCGAGGGCGAACCCAGAGATCTCGCCACTGCAGAAGGGACCTTAGATAGCCTTCCTCTGACCTTAAAGAGACTGGCAAACGTCAGTCTGCGTATTTTCCAAGTTTCTAAATTGCATTGCCAGGAGTCAGGCAGTGGCTGTGTGCCAGAGATTTTGGTTCTTTGAGGATTCGGGATAATGAGCACACCCGTTAAGTCAGGAGATTTGGAGCTTCATTAGTAATTTTAGCAGGCAGATTTAAACGGAAACACACGCTGAATAAAGAAGAATATTTGTAGCTCAGGGTCAAAACGGAGGCTCCTTGTTGAGCTTGGGAGTTTTCTTGCAGATGGAAATACCTTTAGGAAATATCTATAAAATACCTATTTTATCAGGTTCACCTGATTTCCCAGTTGCAGCCCTTTCTGGATCGGGACGCCTTACGCACAGCCACTGACACCTTGTCACTTCTCATCTGGACTATTGTAACGCTCTCTACATGGGGCTCCCCTTGAGGAGCACCCGGAGGCTCCAATTGATCCAGAATGCGGCCGCGCGAGTAATAATGGGGGCGACCCGTGGCTCACATGTAACACCCCTCTTGCGCGAGCTGCAGTGGCTCCCGGTGATCTTCCGGGTGCGCTTCAAGGTGTTGGTTACCATCTTTAAAGCGCTCCATGGCTTAGGACCTGGCTATCTACAAGACCGCATTCTGCCACCGATTGCCTCCCACCGACCGGTACGCTCCCACAGAGCGGGACTCCTCCGGGTGCCGTCAGCCAAACAATGTAGACTGGCGACTCCCAGGGGGAGGGCCTTCTCTGTGGGGGCCCCTGCCCTCTGGAATGAATTACCCCCGGACATACCAAGGATCCCCAACCTCCACGGCTTCCGTCCTCCGCTGAAGACCCTGTTATTCCAGCAAGCCGCTCTGATGGGATAAATGGTTTTAATTTGGTTTTAATGGGGTTTTAAAAATTGGTTTTTAAATTCGGCCTATGATTTAATTATTTTAATCTGCTTTTAAATTCTATTTTGTACGTTGTTTTTATTATGGCTGTTCACCGCCCTGAGTCCTTCGGGAGAAGGGCGGTATATAAATAAAATAAAATAAAATAAAATAAAATAAAATAAAATAAAATAAAATAAAATAAAATAAAATAAAATAAAATAAAATAAAATAAAATAAAATAAAATAAAATAAAATAAAATAAAATAAAATAATAAAATAAAATAAAATAATAAAATAAAATAAAATAAAATAAAATAAAATAAAATAAAATAAAATAAAATAATAAAATAAAATAAAATAAAATAAAATAAAATAAAATAAAATAAAATAAAATAAAATAAAATAAAATAAAATAAAATAAAATAAAATAATAAAATAAAATAAAATAAAATAAAATAATAAAATAAAATAAAATAATAAAATAAAATAAATAAAATAAAATAAAATAAAATAAAATAAAATAAAATAAAATAAAATAAAATAAAATAATAAAATAAAATAAAATAAAATAAAATAAAATAATATAAATAAATAAATAAATCTAGGAAGAAGGAGAAATTGGGGAGGAGGAGGAGAACTGTGGGGTCCTTGATGATCTCTCAGCTTGGGGTTTTTTCTTGCGGACATTTCATGACCCAACCAGGTAACATCTTCAGTGCTAGAAGGCAGCGGGGTTTGTGGAATTGACGAAGGAGAAAGGGGGAGGAGGGGGGAGGAGGAGGAGGAGAATGTGATCCTTGGTGCTCTCTGAGCTGGCTTGTTTTCCTGCAGACATTTCATGACCCAATTAGGTAACATCCTCAGTGTGAGGGAGGGTGGGGTTCGCTCTCTGCTTATATACTAGTGATTTGCCTTGTGCAGTCACCCTTCATGATTAGGCTGTTCTTTACTTGTTTGTCTGAGTTGGTAGTTCCTTGACTGGAGTATAAATAGACAGCAATCCCACTCCATTCTACCGTTAACACTGATGATGTTACCTAGTTTGGTAATGAAATATAAGAAAATAAACAAGTTCAAGAGAGCATCAAGGGCCCTATTGCCGTCCTCCTCCTCCTCCTCCTCCTCCTCCTCCTCCTCCTCTCCACAACCCCACTTCTAGTACTGATGTTTCCCAGTTGGGTAACAAAAAGTCTGCAAGAAAACAACCAAGTTCAGAGAGCACCAAAGACCCCCACAGTTCAGCCCCGAATTACAAATATTCTATTGGAACCGTAAACTTCTGGAATTGTCTTAATATCAAAATAAGTCCTGAATATCCAGTGGTCTTCTGCAGTGCCACTACATAACTTTTCCCATTGTGTGTTCTGCCTCAGCTACGGACCCCAAAGAACGCAGCACACACGAAGTCTATACAAACATTAGTTTACTAAATTAAATCAGTCTTTTTCAAACAAAGGCTGTTAATTAACTTTTTTAACAGCCTACAAGAATCCAAAGAATAAATAATCGTAATCTTACTAGGGTTGGCAGAAAGCCCAGAAGCAATTTGCAGAGAACTAAGATCAAGACACGAAGGAGAGTGAACGAAGTTGTTCCCTGCAAATTGCTTCAGTCGGCGTTCCTCCTTAAATAGGCTAAGGGAGTGGCCAATTAGCCCCAAGCCTTACTCTCGAGGAGACCTCCTCCTGAGGAGCCACTCCTGCCTTTTGGCAACTCTGCGCGCCCATGCATCGAGAAGAGGCTCCTCCTCTTCGTCCTCTTCACTTATGGGAGCTTCTGGAGGTTCCGAAGGCCCTGGATGAATCCCCGCCTCTGGCACCACATCTTCTCCAGCCTCCTCACTGTCCGACTTGAGTGCCAGCTGCACAGGCTGCTGGCACAGCACCACACCAGCCTCCTCAGAATCAGCTACAACCTGCACAGGCCACTGACGGGCCACAACACTGTGGGAAAACAATATACAGGATCAACTTTATTGCCACGGACCTTGTAATTTGTACCACTGGTGAAATCCAATTTTTTTTACTCCTGATTCTGTTGGCGTGGCTTGGTGGGCGTGGTGCGGCTTGTTGAGCGTGGCTTGGTGGGCGTGGCAGGGGAAGCATACTGCAAAATCTCCATTCCCACACCATTCTGGGGCCAGCCAGAGGTGGTATTTGCCGGTTCTCTGAACTACTCAAAATTTCCGCTACCGGTTCTCCAGAACCTGTCAGAACCTGCTGGATTTCACCCCTGATTTGTACCTACTTCTTGTTCTTTCTTTAGGAAACTATTTGAGAAAGCTTCTCGTTTTAAAAGATGCCTCTGCTGGGAATGTGTTACGGGTTACATCTGCAAAGCCATGAAGCTGTTTCATCTATGATATTCACATGTTTCGATGTGCTGGCTATCTTTTGATGCTACTTTCCCAAATGACAATTGTTTGATTATTATTATTTTTTTCCCCTTCAGCTGAATTCCAAGCGTTGTGCAGTAGCGGAATAGGGATCACAGCTGATGGACGAGGCAAGTTAGTTCTTGATACTTACTATGGGTTTTCAGACAAGATTCTGGCTGAATATTAGAAGGAAAAAGCACCCGTTCTATTAGTAAGCACAGTTTAAGGGGAAACCTCTAACCCAGACAAATAATAAGCTTGCTTTCATTAGATGTGTTCAAATGGAAGCCGAACAGCTGAGTTTCAGAGATGCTTTAATGTACCGTATTTCTCAGAGTATAAGACGCACCTTTTTCCCCCCTAAAAGGGGGTGAAAATTTAGGTGCATCTTATACACCGAATGTAGCCCCTCCCACCCACTGGCCCCCACCCTTTGGCCTCTGCCTCGCAGCAGTTACCTCCTTGCAAGCAAACAGCAAGAAAAAACAGCTCCTTTCAGCTTCAGCACAGCCTAATTAGCACAAGTTGATTGGATTGGCCTCCCGACTCTCAGCTGTTTTGCTCTCAGCTGTTTTGCGTGGGCCTCTGCTGCTTGACGCAAGGAGGTAAATTGCTGGGAGGAGATTTTTTCTTTCTTGTGCTAATCAAGCTATGCTGAAAACGAAAATGAAAGTAAAGCAGGCTGTTTGCTGTTTGCTGCAAGGAGGCAAAATTGCTGGGAGGCAGAGGCAGATTTCTTTTCCTTCTTTTCCTCACCAAAAAAGGTAGGTGCATCTTATAGTCCGGAGTGTCTTATACTCCGAAAAATACGGTAGATTCCTGCCCTGTCTGGATGGTGGGGTGGTGGACTGGATGACCTCAAGGGCCCGTCCAACACAAGGATTCTAATCAGAAATGCGATTCACATACAGTAGCAACCAGTTCACCCAGCACCGGAAATATGAGCACATGCGTGCAGCGTCACAAAACATGGCAATTCGCATGCACATGCCGTCCGTGCATACATGTGACATCAAACAACACGGCAATTCGCTCGCATGTGCCATCCACACATGCTTGCAGCGTCAAAACCCCAGCGATATAGGATGGGATTCTGCCCAGGTGGGTAGGCAGGTCCATCTGCAAGTTGCCACTACCGGTTCGCCAGAACTGATCCGAACCGGCTGAATACCGCCTCTGATTCTAATCCTCCTACTATTTTAACCATAAGTCTCTTTTTGGCGCTGATTTCCGCAGTGATCTGTCCCCCTGTTCTTCCAATCTCTGTATATTTTGATATCTAGTACGATTACACGCCCTATCAGGAGAGTTGGACTATACAGGAAGTCCTCAGCCTACGACCACAATTGAGCCCAAAATTTATGTTGCTAAGCGAAACAGTGCTTAAGTAAATTTTGCCCCTTTCTTATGCCCCTTTCTGGCCACAGTTGTTAAGTGAAGCAGCGCAGTTGTTAACAAGGCGGTTGCTAAGTGAATCCGGCTTCCCCATTGACTCGTCTTGTCAGAAGGTCGCCAAAGGGGATCACGTGGCCCACTGCGACTGTCATAAATAGGGGTCAGTTGCCAGGCGTCTGAATTTGCATCACGTGACTGTGAGGATTTTGCTACAGTCATAAGTCGCTTTTTTAGTGTTGTTGTAACTTTGAACGGTCCCTAAATGAACTGCTGTATGTCGAGGACTACCTAAAACAGTGATGGCTAATCTTTTTGCTATTGCGTGCCAAAAGTTGGGGGAGCATGGGGAGGTCGCATGTGCCCACAACCATAATTCAATGCAACCCGACCCCCACCACGCATGTGCGTGTGGCCCCCCCTGCATTCCCCCCGCTTTTGGCACACAATGTCACAGTGGGCCCGGTAGGCCCGTTTTTTTGCCCTCCCCAGACTCCAGAGGCTTTCTAGGAGCCTGGGGAGGGCGAAAATGGCCTCCCCCCCCCCCAGGAGGCCCTCCAGAGACTGGAAATGGCCTGTTTCCCAACTTTTAGTGGGACTGGAAGGCCAGCTTTTCACCCTCCCCAGGCTTCAGAGCCTTTCTAGGAGCCTGCAGAGGGTGAAAACGGCCTTCCCCACTCCACTCGGAGGCCAGAAACAGCCCGTTTCCTGATTTCCAGTGGGCGCGGAAGGCCCTAAAATCAGCTGGCAGAGCTGACTTAAGGCAACGCTCGCGTGCCCACAGATATGACTTCGCCATCACGGACCTATAGCAATAAAGGCGGGCTAATAATAATAACAACAACAATAACAAACTCAGTTGCGTTCAGTTGACTGAGTTTCATGTTTAATGAATAAAGTAAATAATAATAAAAATAAAAATAATAAAAATAAATATGCAGACTTCATTCATTAAATTAATTAATAATTATGATTTCTTTATTATTTAAAAGAATGATAAACACACCCGCTGTCCTCCATTTGTGTCTTTGCAATAATTTTTTCTACTATCCCATTTGGGGGAAGAGACAGAGACCCATCCTCCACTCCCGGTCATAACTCCTGAGAAAACAAGGGTCATAAGTTGCTTTTTTCAGTGTTATTGTAACTTTGAATGGTCACTAAATAGAACCATTGTAAGTCAAGGACTACCTGTATTTAGTTATTAGTCCCTTGGGTTTTGGCCTTAGTGTTTCCATCCTGGATGGGGAATTCTGGGAGTTGAAGTCCGGACATCTTAAGGTAGCCACGGTTGAGAAACATTGAAGAAAGGGGGTGGGGGGAAATGTTGGGGACAAGAACTGCCAGATGACCAAAATGGCAATTCTCCTACGTAGATATCAACGAGTGCGCCTTGAACCCTGACATTTGCCCCAACGGGATGTGCGAAAACCTTCGAGGGAGTTACCGTTGCATTTGCAATCTGGGCTACGAATCGGACCCCACTGGGAAGAACTGCGTGGGTGAGTAAGCCAAAAAACATGCTATCTTGAGGCCAACACGCCAAGGCTGGCCATCCAGCGTAGTAAAGGTTGTGAAACTGTAGTGCTGAGCAGTGGGTTGAAAACTGTAGACTGCAGAGAAGAGTGCAGAGAAGAGCAACGAGGATGATCAGGAGGCCGGAGGCTAAAACGTACAAAGAACGGTTGCTGGAATTGGGCATGTCCAGATTAATGAAATGTAGAGCAGTGGTGGGTTGCCCCCAGTTCGCACCGGTTCTATAGAACCAGTAGTAAAACCAGCAGGAGGCTCCACCCACTGATCCCGACATCATCAAAATGCTTCTGCACATGCACAGAAGCTTCTGTGCTTGTGCAGAGGAGCGTGCGCGCAGCCCCATTGCAAACCAGTAGTAAAGGTAAGTAGAACCCACCCCTGATGTAGAGGCGACAGGATAACAGTGTTCCGATATCTCAGGGATTGCCCCAAAGAAGAGGGAGTCAAGCTATTCTCCAAAGTACCAGAGGGCAGGACAAGAAACAATGGATGGAAACTAGTCAAGGAGAGAAGCAACCTAGAACTAAGGAGAAATTTCCCGACAGTGAGAACAATTAATCAGTGGAACTGCTTGCCACCAGAAGTTGTGGGGTGCTCCATCACTGGAGATTTTTAAGAAGAGACTGGACAACCATTTGTCTGAAATGGTATAGAGTTTCCTACTTGAGCAGGGGGTTGGACTAGACGACCTCCAAGGGTCCTTCCATCTCTGTTATTATGTTCTGTTATTCTGTGATGGGTGAGCCAAGGACCGGAGGAAGAAAGTGGTGATTGATGTTTTCTAGCTGTGGAAGGATCATCCATGCCATTTCTCACCAAAGAGGGATGAAAATTAGCTCTGTACTTGTTGGGGAATGATGTTGAGAACCATAGTTTCTTAGGCCAGAGATGTCCGTTTTGTTAACAACTGAGAATCCCTCAGATAAGCCAGAATGCCCAGATAAGCAGGGATTAATACCAGACAAACAATCAAGTAGAAAACTTGATTCTAATCAAAGAATCTTCTCTCTACCATGGAGAGAAATAATGAAGCAAACAGACAGAAAACACTATCCTAATCAAGAAATGATCAAGGAGAAAACAACACTTCACCAACACTGCCAATGCAAGCTGTTGTTTATAAACAGGGAGCAAACCCCACACTCCCTAGCATGGATGGTGTAACCTAGTCGGGTAATGAAATGTCTGCAAATGAACAATCCAGTTCAGAGAGCGTCAAGGGCTTCACAGGAATTATTCAACTTTTGCAAGGTGAATAACTTCCGATAGTTGACAGAATGGACATCTCTGTCCTGGGAAACTGTGATTCTCCATCTTAATTCCCAATGGGAAGCATAGGAAGGCCAGAAGAGAGAAAAGTCAGAATTAAACCCCATTGTCTGTGTATACCCTATCCCAGGGATCGGCAACCTTAAACACTCAACGAGCCACAAAAGTTCTAACCAGAAGCCCCCCATTCAATTCTGGAGCTGACCGGAAGTCCGGTTCCCCTCACCATAGAGTCTCCTCCTAGCATGGCGTCCTTTTTCCTCTACGTGTCCTAACCGAAAGCCCTATCAATTGTGGAGCCAACGGGCGACAGG
This sequence comes from Arizona elegans, assembly GCA_022577455.1. NCBI lineage: Eukaryota > Metazoa > Chordata > Lepidosauria > Squamata > Colubridae > Arizona > Arizona elegans. The sequence continues at coordinate 17,552,469 of JAKOOJ010000018.1, forward strand.
GAGCCGCAGCAGAGGGATGAAAGAGCCACATGCGGCTCCAGAGCCGCGGGTTTCTGACCCCTACCCTATCCTATTAGGCTCCCTTGATTTTTTTTTTTAAGTGGCTAGTCCTTTTGGCTCAAAAGAGGTGGGAGGAAAGAGGTTGCTCTCTCATCTGCCTGCCAGTCCCGATGGTCAGGTTCTGTGCCTTTACTTCTCTCTCCAGATGTTGATGAATGTGCCATCAATCGCCTGTTGTGTGACAACGGTTTGTGTCGCAACACGCCTGGGAGCTACAGCTGCAGCTGCCCCAAAGGATTTGTCTTCCGGACCGAGACAGACACGTGTGAAGGTAACTGTCTGTCTGTCTGCTGAATCCTTCATTTGCTCTTGCCATGGAAGTGGGTACACCGCAGACCCCAAACATCAAGGCAGAAGCCTTGAAACCATGGCAGTGAGGGTGCGTGGTTGAATGTGGTAGATCCCAAACAGCTTATGGCCATGAAGCAGGACATTGGGACAGATTCTCATAAACTATCCAGCTTCTAATTTCTTGTTGAACACTGGGCCCTTGTTCTGTCCCCGTCCCACACACGCACCCCCACAGACGGCCCGGAGTTAATAAGCTACATGACAAAGTCTTTGAGGATAAAGCTGGCAGCAACCCAGTGGCTAGCTGCCAATTCAGACTTTACTCACACAAAATAGAGATTAGACTGCAAGCATTCCGATAAAGCAGGCAAAGTTTCAGCAATACAAGGATTAGTCCAAATGCAGTCCGACAAGGCAGGAAGAAGTGCAGTAACATAGAGATCATGGATTATTTCTAGTTTTTGCTCGTCACAAACTGAACCGGCCACCACACCCACATTTATACCCTGTGGGGTGTGGTCCAGTGACTCAGCTAATCTCTGGCACGCCTTCCCCTCTGCTGCGCACGCTTCTCTCTGCGCTGCTGTCGAGGATCCAGCCAGCACTTATCTCCTTCATCGCTGTCCACCTATGGCTGCAGGGACGTGCTTGGCTCTCGGACTATCTCTTGGCCTTCGGTGTCCTCTGGAGGCATTGCCAGAGAGGAGGGTCCTGGAGAGGGAGGCCTTGCCAACTCCTCTCCCTCACTCTCAGAGTTTGCATCTGTCGATAGCCCAGGCTCAGGCAACGGAGCCACAACAGCCCTGTGTAATAAAATGAAATTCAATGGTGAAAAAAAGTAAGTTTCTACATTTAGGCAAGAAAAACCAAATGCACAGGTACAGTATATGTGGTACCTTGCTCAATAGTAGTAACTGTGAGAGGGATCTTGGAGTCCTGGTGGACAATCACTTAAATAGGAGCCAGCCGTGTGCAGCAGCTGCCAAAAAAGCCAACACAGTTCTGGGCTGCATCAACAGAGAGATAGAATCAAGATCACGTGAAGGGTTAATACCGCTTTATAATGCCTTGATAAGACCACATTTGGAATACGGCATCCAGTTTTGGTCGCCACAATGTCAAAAAGATGTGGAGACTCTAGAAAGAGTGCAGAGAAGAGCAACAAAGATGATTAGGGGACTGGAGGCTAAAACATATGAAGAACGGTTGCAGGAACTGGATATGTCTAATTTGATGAAAAGAAGGACCAGGGGAGACAAGATAGCAGTCTTCCAATATTTCAGGGGTTGCCCCAAAGAAGAGGGAGTCAAGCTATTCTCCAAAGCACCAGAGGGCAGGACAAGAAGCAATGGGTGGAAACCAATCAAGGAGAGAAGCAATTTAGAAGTAAGGAGAAATTTCCTGACAGTTAGAATAATTAACCAGTGGAACTCTGGAAGTTATGGGTGCTCCAACATTGAAAGTTTTTAAGAAGAGACTGGATTTCAGACATTTGTCTGAAATGGGTGTCCTGCATGAAAATGGGGTTAGACTAGATGACCTCCAAGGTCACTTCCAACTCTCATATTCTGTTAATTTCCCCCCAAAATCAAGGGTCAGGTGATGGATGAAAAAGTCAAGATGTTGGTTGCCGTGGCATCATTAAAGCCCCAGACCTCTTTCACATGGGTTGCCATGTGGGGCTTTTATTTAGACAGCTGTGGTCACCATCTTGACTTTTTCCAATGCACCCAAATATATGCCAGACCTTGCATCATGAAGAACAATCACCCCGTCCCCTTCCCTGCCTGTAGGTCGCACCATTTTCTTTCTCTCTCTTAGATATCAACGAATGCACGTCCAATCCCTGTGTTAACGGGCTCTGCCGGAACAACGCCGGATCCTTTGCGTGTGAGTGCTCGCCCGGAAGCAAATTGGATCTCAGTGGCACCATCTGTGTTGGTAAGGGGCTGCCCTGACCAATGACGGTCATAGGCTTGGATCTTAGAGCCAGGATGTGGGGTCCTGGACTCTGGGGGCTGCGAAGGGGGGTGCCAGGGAACGGTGGATGACCTGGAGGAAAGGGGAAGGGAAGCTGGGTAGGCCACCATTGGAGAAGAGAGGCAGGAACCCTCAGTGACTCAACAGTCAGGTGAAGAAAATTAGGAAGGATCCACCCTAACGGATCAGGCAGTTTAAAATGGCGGTGGGAAGTTTGTACTTTCAGACTTGTAGGATTCTGTTCTTGTAACTGTTAAGATATTTAATTTAATAGCTGGAACAGTAGTGTACAATGCACCAGCACACACACAATTGTAGTTGATTGGCTGGAGAGTGCGGACTTCTGCATGAGGCAATCTACGCTGTGATTGGTTGCTGTGGGTGTAAAGGGGGAGTTTCCCTGTTTTCCTGCCTTTTTCTTCTGTGTGCTCTGTATGCTTTTTGATTTACCTCATGATATTTCTGTGTTCCTGACTATCTTGTCTCCTCATGCATGAGGCAATCTGAGCTGTGATTGGTTGCTGTGGGTGTAAAGGGGGAGTTTCCCTTTTTTCCCGCCTTTTTCGTCTGTGTGCTCTGTATGCTTTTTGATTTACCTCATTATGTTTCTGTGTTCCTGACTATCCAGTCTGCTCATGCATTGATTTACCTCACGATTTACTTCATGATGATGTAGTGATGTGCCTGACTATCTTATTTACTGTAAAAATAGATGTTAAATATATTTATTTTCTATAAAATGATGCTCGAGTCCATGTCTCTGGCTTTATTTGGGACACCTGCTGCACAATTCCCTGACAGTAGCCTTCCAGTAAAATAGAAGTAGCTCATCTAGTTGTGGAAGACAATGGGTTGGCTGGACTGTTTCTCACCAGCAAGTGAGGACTGAGATGTCCTTTTCTAACTCTTGAGCATGTACGATGATACTTCTTTGCCTCCTCCAATCTGTCATCATCATCATCATTTAACAACCTCATAATCCCTTGCGGGGTGGGGTCTGGGAAACTGAATGGAACTAGCAGAGTGTTTTAATGGCCGGATGCCCTTCCTGTCACCAATGAGGAGTTTTGTTCAACAGATATTGTTCTCAGTGTGCCCAGAGAGAGTCTCTACCCAGGATCGAACTCACAGCTTCCTGATTGTGAGGTGAGAGCTCCACCTCTAGGCCACCGCACCACTCCTGTCTCCTCCAACCTGTCTCTCTGCTTTTTCCTGTGCCCTCAGACAGCATGAAGGGCACCTGTTGGCTCAACATCCAAGAAGGACGCTGTGAAGTCAACATCAACGGAGCTACCTTGAAGTCCGAATGCTGTGCTACACTGGGGGCTGCCTGGGGCAGCCCCTGTGAACGCTGTGAGATCGGTAAAGTGGGACTCGGATACATGGGGGTCCCTTCCTTTGGGTCTCCCAACAAGCCAACATGCCAAAAAGTTCACCCCTTTTCTCTCTTTGGCTCCAGATGCCGCCTGTCCACGAGGTTACGCCAGGAGGAAGGGTCTCTCTTGTGAAGGTAGCTTCCATCTCTGGTTGGTGAGCCCTGCCTTGTTTCTTGAGGGGCTGGCTATGGAGTACCCCAACCTCCGAGAAAGAGGAATTGGTTGTCTCTGAGAGATTCGGGAGGAAGGCTGTGGAGATGTTCAGAGACAACCTGCTGTGGAACGGGGCAGAAAGCTCCTTCACCACCAGTGAATGGTCAAAGAACATCACATCCTGATTCTTCTTAAGTTGGACCTCTCAAGCGTTGACGTAACTGCAATTCAGCTCTGCTCAGACGGGAGATTTCCCAGCAGTCTGGGAAATGGTGCTCTTTGAGAAGAACGATAGGGAGGTCTTCTAGGGCTGCCCCAGCCACGGGCCCTAGCAGGACCTTCTGCCTTCCAACTGGTCTTTCTCTCTGCCCCACCAGATGTGAACGAGTGCGACGTCTTCCCGGGCGTCTGCCCCAACGGCCACTGTGTGAACACGGCAGGGTCCTTCCGATGCGAATGTCCAGAAGGCTTGACCTTGGATGGTTCTGGCCGGACCTGTGTGGGTGAGGACTGGACGAGATGTCTCATCTGGGGGAATTCTTCTCTTGGGGAATGCTGAAAGTTTGATTAGTGGGGACCCCAGTCATAAGCCGGAGAGGAAGCTGCAAATATTGCCAAACCCTGGAACACATCATACCTTTGATATCTCAGCTTGCCTTGGGGCAGGCAGTGAGCAGGGAGACCTGATCCCTGTGACGACCCTGTGAAGGAAGTCATACTAAAAGTGTGGGTTTAGCCGTCGCTCAGTTCTGTGCCGAGCGACCATTAGGGATGCTGCAACAGTCAAAGGTCCAAGGATCTGTTGTAAGTCACTTTTTTTCAGCATCATTGTTATTTCAAATGCTCATTAAATGAATAGTTGTAAATTGAGGACTACTGTACAGCTGTCCTCTCCAACTTTCCAGAGGGAGCAAAATAATCAATGTAAATATTGAGAGGAGAGGAGAGGAGAGGAGAGGAGAGGAGAGAATGGGAATGGGAATGGGAATGGGAACAGTGGAAAGGAAGGAAAGGGAAGGGGAATGAGATGGGAATCAGAAGGAGGGAAGGGAAGGAAAGGGAAGGGAAGGAAAGAGGAAGGGAGATAGGAAGGAAGGAAGGAAGGAAGGAAGGAAGGAAGGAAGGAAGGAAGGAAGGAAGAAAAAAGGGATGGGTGTGGAAGCAAGAGGAGAGAGGGGGAATGGGAATGGTGGAAAGGAAGGGAAGGGAAGGGAGTGGGAGAGAAAGAGGGAGGGCGTTAGAAAGAAAAGAAGGAAGGAAGGAAAGGAAAAAGGGATGGGTGAGCAGGCAAGGGGAGAAAAGAAGAGAAAGAAAGAAAGAAAGGGGGAAAGGAAGGGGGAAAGGAGGAAGGGAGGAAGGGAGGTAGGGAGGAAGGAAGGAAGGAAGGAAGGAAGGAAGGAAGGAAGGAAGGAAGGAAGGAAGGAAGGAAGGAAGGAAAAATCCCTGCTCTCTGCTTTTTCACTAAGGGGGTCCTCATCCCAGCTTTCCGACTTCTCCATTCATTCTCGTTTCTCCCCGCATCCAGACGTGCGGCTGGAGCAGTGTTACATGAAGTGGGCCGAGGATGAGTGCACCGTGGCATTGCCTGGGAAATACCGCATCGATCTTTGCTGCTGCTCCGTCGGCGCGGCCTGGGGCAAGGACTGCGAGGAATGCCCCAAGCCCGGCTCGGCCGAATTCAAAGCCATCTGTCCACGGGGATCCGGCTTTGCCAACAGGGGAGACGTCTTATCCGGCAGGCCTTTTTATAAAGGTGCGAGGAGGGGGTACGGAAGGACGATTGCGAAAATGCATCAGTGGGGAAAAAGGACGAAAGTCAAGGAGGGCTGAGAATCTGTGGAAGGCTTATCATAGGGGGCAGCTGTCAGCGCTTCGACGCTGGCATAGAGAGCAGAGGAGAGAGAGAGATAAGCTCTGAACTTTTGCCTGCTAAATCCCTTTGAAGTTGGGTCGTCGTGGAAATGAAGGAGGGAGACATTCCTGGGAAATGACGAGACAAGAAGTCTGAAGAATGACTTGGAAGATAGCCAATGAGAAGCAGAGATTTGGGGATCAGAAAGGGAGGGATTGGGGGGCAAAAGGTCAGTCTTGTCCGCATCGAGTCATGATCCGGTGGCTGTGCTCAATTAAAGAAAAGATTTCCTTAAAGATTGGCAGTTTGGAAATTCATTTATTTTGAGATAGCATCGAAGTCTGACAGCAGCCTTAAGTGGGGAGTAAGGCAAAGTTTTTTTTAAAAAAATTTTTTATTTATAAATACAGACTAAACAAAACAGTAAAACATACGAAACATATAAACATATGAACACAAATTCAAATATGCATCCAGTTTATCGCAACCATAATATATATTCTTATTCGTATTTTGACTCCTCCTTATTTGGTCTTTCCCTTCTATCTATCTTTATAATTCTTTGTTGACCTATATTTGTGATTTGTTTTCCTCTTTCTATATTTGGTCATTCCATTTACTTCCTAATCCTTTTTCCCTTTTCTATCTTCCAACCAGGTATACCACTTTTCCCATACTAGATAGCAGTCATGTTCCTCCCTGTTTTGTAGTTCCTTTGTGAGTCTATCTAGTTCCACACATTCCATGGTTTTGCTAATTACCCTATCTTCTGTCGGTATGTCACTATTCTTCCAATATTGTGCGTATAATATTCGTGCTGCTGTTATCATATGTATGATTAAGTATATTGTTTCTTTTTCATATTGTCCATTTACTATTCCAAGTAGAAAGGTTTCTGGTCTTGTTTCTATCTTTTGCTGTGTTATTTCCTCTATTTGTGTTCTAATCATTTGCCAATATTGTTTTGCCATTGGGCAGGTCCACCACATATGATAATAGGTGCCTTTGTGGAGCTTGCATTTTCAACATGTTGATGGCGTGCTGGGGAACATTCTTGCCAATCTGGCTGGCGGCAAGTGCCACCTATAAAACATTTTGTAGAGATTTTCTTAGATTTAAGGATCCCCCTTAAACCACTGCTTGGGGGGGGCATTAGAAATGTGTGGGTTGGAGAAGCAGATTTGTATGCTGATAGTGCTGGGCTATTGGCTGAGAACCTGAATAATTTGTAGCGAATGTTTGATTGAATGCATCATGCAACGAAGTTCAATTGTAATGAGCTGCTTAAAGCGTGGGAAAGGGGGTGGCAGTTGTCTGGCGTTGAGTTTCTTCTCTGCAACACCTAAGCAGCTTCTGTCAGACTTCGATGCTATCTCAAAATAAATGAATTTCCAAACTGCCAATCTTTAAGGAAATCTTTTCTTTAATTGAGCACAGCAACCGGATCATGACTCGATGCGGACAAGACTGACCTTTTGCCCCCCAATCCCTCCCTTTCCAATCCCCAAATCTCTGCTTCTCATTGGCTATCTTCCAAGTCATTCTCCAGACTTCTTGTCTCATCATTTCCCAGGAATGTCTCCCCCCTCCTCATTTCCACGACAACCCGGCTTCAAAGGGATTTAGCAGGCAAAAGTTCAGAGCTTATCTCTCTCCTCTCTAAGCCAGCGCTGAGGCGCTGACAGCTTCATCCTGAACAGAACTTCTCACTTTCCATGGTCTGTTGCAGTATGGATACCCCTCCTCAAGCACCTTTATCTGCTCTTCCAAAAAGGACAGGTGTCTGTACTTCCAACAGGTGTCGTTTGAGCGTCTCTTGGAGATTCTCAGTTTTCCAAGTCATGGTTGTCCCAAAGGTTCTTTTTTTTCTCAAGAGGCAGCTGGATTTTCTTTACCTTTGAAGGTGTTTCGCTTCTCATCCAAGAAGCTTCTTCAGTTCTGACTGAATGGTGGAGAACAGAAGGATTTATATTCCTTGCAGTCCTCTGGTCGTTTGGGCTCTCTCTGAGGATCTTTGAGTCCCTCATAAAGAGTGATAACCATATTGAACCGTCGTCTTTCTGCCTTTCCCACAGATGTGAACGAATGCAAGATGTTCTCTGGTCTTTGCACCCACGGCACTTGTCGCAACACCATCGGGAGCTTCCGGTGTCTCTGTGGCAGTGGCTTCGCTCTGGATGCCGAGGAGAGGAACTGCACAGGTGAGCCCAGGTGTAAGAATCTCACCCCACTCCACAAATCTCGCTTGAATTCCTGCTTCTAGCTTTGCCTGTGAAATTCCTTCCTTCCTCCCTCCCTCCCTCCTTCTTCTCTTCCTTCCTCCCTTCTTCCTCCCTTTTTTCTTCTTTCCTTTCTTCTTCCCTCCCTTCTTTCTTTCCTTCCCTCTTATCTCCTTCCGTCCTCCCTCTCTCCCTCCTTTCATCACTTTCTTCTTTACTTCCTTGGTCCCTCCCTCCATTCCTCTCTCCCTTCTTCGTTTCATCTCTTTTTATTCTTCCCTTCCTCCTTCCCTTTCTTCTTTCTTTCCTCCTTTCTTTCCTATCTCCTTTCTTCCTCTTTCTTTGTTTCTTTCCTTCCTTCCTTTCTTCCCTGCAGTCTCTCCTCCTCTTGCCTCCCTCAACCATCCCTTTTTCCTCTCTGTTCCCTCCCTCCCTTCCTCCCTCCCTCCCTTCCTTCCTGTCTGTCAGGATCTACATAACATGAGTCATGTCCATGGCTGTCATGGTGGCCATGAAGAGATGCTCCAGACTTCTGGAAGTTAAGATCTCCCAACGTGACCCACTTTGGCCACCAGATTGAGCAGCCTCTGGAGGTGCACCCCAGTGGTGGGTTCCTCCCAGTTCAGTCCGGTTCGGCTGAGCCGGTAGCGGTGACGATATGACGTCACCGAACCGGTTCTCCTCCCCCCCCGGCCCTCCCACCCCCCCACTCCTCCATGTTATTCTTTCCTTTTATTTGGTCCCACCCCCAATCTATTGCTGCCTCCTGAGTCCCAGCTGATGGGACTTCAAAGGGCTTCAAAGGGCCGCCCTACAGCTGATCAGTGTTAAAAGCAAACAAATGAGTCAGGTCCTAAGTGCGAGGACTGGTCGTAAGTGCGAGGACCTTCCAGAAATGACTCTGACCAGCTAGCCATGCCCACCTAGTCACATGACCTCCAAGCCACACCCTCAAAATAAGCCACGCCCACAGAACCGGTAGTAAAAAAGTTTAGAACCCACCCCTGGTGTACCCCAACATCCCAAACAGTTGGGGACCCTCACTTTCTCCCAAGGAAGCTTCTGTTGGACCATGTCTTGATTCTCCTCCTCTCCCTCAACCAGATATAGACGAGTGCCGGATCTCGCCAGACCTGTGTGGCCACGGTGCCTGCGTCAACACGCCCGGCGGTTTTGAGTGCGAATGCTTCGAAGGCTACGAGAGCGGCTTTATGATGATGAAGAACTGCATGGGTAAGGAGTGCACCCGAGGGTGTGGCAAAAACATAGATTTGTTTACTGACCGTTTGAAGTTACAACGGCACTGAAAAACGGCACTTGCGACTGTTTTTCACACTTACGACCGTTGCAGTATTCCCATGGCCATATGATCAAAATTCAAATGCTCGTATCTATGACAGCCACAGCGTCCCAGGGTCACATGATCGCCTATTGCGGCCTCCTGACCATGGGGAAAGCCAAGATTCACTTAACAACCGCATGGCTAACTTAACAGTGGCGGTGATTCACTTAACAACTGCAGCAAGTTGGTTGTAGAATGGAGCAAAACTCACTTAATGACTGTCTCACTTAGCAATGGAAAGTTTGGGCTCAACCGTGGTCGTAAGTCGAGGACTACCTGCACTGGCTTTATTTCATTCTTTTTTTCATTCTTTTTTTCATTCTTTTTTTCATTCTTTGGCTGTCTCTATTTTCCAACATGCATAACATTAATGTCTCTTGCTTCTTGACCTTTTCAAATTGAGCAATTTGAATCTCCCGGTTTCTCACTTCCTTCTCCACACGGAGCTCTGATCTACGTTTGGCCATGCTAAGCGTTATGTGGCCAGCATGGAAAATTAAGGATATTGTGCAAACTCCATTGCATCCCCTGTCTTAGGTGCTGGAAAGTGGATTGGCCCCTGTGTCATTCTTGTGCAGGTGCTAGGTGTGCAATCCAGGCAAGACACAGCACTGACGTTCGATGGCTGCCTGCAGCTTTGAACTCCTTTTGTTCACCCCAGAGCAAACCGTCACCATGTGCTTTACTGCTCAACTATTTTAACTGTAACAGGAAACAGGAAACTCTACTTAGAACAAAAGAGCAGAGAATATATACTATAGAGCCAAACGTGTAATCACTGCCATCTACTGGAGGAATACTCCTGCAGTTGTTGCATAAAAATACATTCCAACATTGATTAGGTGCCACTGCCAACAGCCATAAATGCAAGGAGGGTGTTGTGGCCCATCAGGGGTCTGTGCAGTTAGTAGCTGATTCCGACAGCGAGGAGGCTGGTGTGGTGCTGTGCCAGCAGCCTGTGCAGCTGGCACTCGAGTCGGACAGTGAGGAGGCTGGAGAAGATGTGGTGCCAGAGGCGGGGATTCAGCCAGGGCCTTCAGAACCTCCAGAAGCTCCCATAAGTGAAGAGGAAGAAGAGGAGGAGCCTCTTCTCGATGCACAAGTGCGCAGAGCTGCGAAAAGGCAGGAGTGGCTCCTCAGGAGGAGGTCTCCTCAAGAGTAAGGCTAATTGGCCACTCCCCTAGCCTATTTAAGGAAGGACAATGACTGATGCAATTTGCAGGAAACAACTTCGTTCAAATTCCTTTGCATCTTGATTCCAGAAAACGTTTGATTTGGCTCTTGTTTCTCTCTTATCAGTTTTCCTGCAAATTGCTTCTGGGCATTCTGCCAACCAGAGTAAGATTATGGTTATCTGAAATACTTTGCCTGTTCTTTGAATTCTTGTCGGCTGTTAATGAAGTTAAATTAACAGCCCTTGTTCAGAAAAGACTGGTTTATTGTACTTGTGTTCGAACAACTACTAAGAGAGCTCATTAGTAGTCTTTAATTAGTAAATAAAGGTTCGTACGGACTTTGTGTGTGCTGCATTCTTTGGGGTCCGTAGCTGGGACAGAACAGCGGGTCACCAAGGGCCCAAAATATAAATAAGTGACCATTGTGGGGGGAGGGGCAGCCATCAGAACTTCAGGTCATAAGTAGCTCTGGGGAAGTCCGTTGTAACTCAGAACAGTTGCTAAGGGATGGGTCATGTAGGAGATATAACTTTACGGCTGTCTTCCTAACTCAGGTTGGCTTTTAAATCTTCCAGATATTGATGAATGCGAGAGAGACCCTCTCCTGTGCCGCGGAGGGGTCTGCGTCAACACCGAGGGCAGCTTTGAGTGCCTTTGCCCTCCGGGCCATGAGCTGACCGCCGAGGGCAACGTCTGTGTAGGTGAGTCATCCATTTGAGAAGGTTGTTACGAATGGGCGAATAGGGAATATTTGGCGGAAATGGGAACCAAGCAGTGGTGAAATCTGAACCGGTTTACTTTTTAAAGCATTTTTAACTACCAGTTTTGGAGAAAAAATGCTTTAAAAGGTTTTTTTTAAAAAGTTCCGATGATTGGGCATCACTCAGCTGATTGTCGGAATTATTTTTTTTTTTTTTTACATTTTTGTACTACCGGTTCAGGGCAAACCGGCCCGAACTGGTAGCATTTCATCCCTTGGACCAAGCCACTCTTTGCAGTCTTCAGGGCCTTTCCTGGAATCCTCTTTGCTGGGGTGGGGGAGAGCACAACAGCAGTGAAGGGATCTGGCCCTCCCCACTTGGGCTGGGAGCCACCCTCATGCCACCCACCAGGCAGGCTGGGATGCTGAAGGCTGGACCGGAAGGACCCAGAACCTGATCTGGATAGATGAACCTGTTCCAGTTCTTAGGTTGATTCGTTGGCGTGAGTGTCCGGTTGTTTGCCCAGTTTAATGCCCAGGCTAATCAGGGAATCGCCAAGGATATGTCCAGCCACACTGAGAGGGCAAGGCATTGTATATAAATAGAGATTAACCCTCCTTCCTTTTAGCCCTGATGATGTTCCCTAGTTGGGTCATGAAAGATCTGTAAGAAAACAAACTCGGGGAGCACCAAGGACTCCATAGAAAGAGAAACCGAGATAAGCAGGGATTAACACCAGACAAACAATCAAGCAGAAAACAACGGCCTAATCAAGGAAGTACCATTGTGGGATGGAGGGGGGAGAAACCCACTCGCCTATCAACACTGGCAGGGCAAGCCAGTGTGTATAAATGCCTCCCTCCTAACACTGATGATGTTACCTAGTTAGGTCATAAAACATCTGCAAGAAAAGAACCCATCTCAGAGAGCATCAGGGTCTCTACTGTCATCCTTCTCCTCCCCACAAGCCCCACTCTCTTCTAACACTGATGATGTTACCTACTTTGGTAATGAAACGTCTGCAAGAAATTAACCCAGCTCAGAGAGTGCCAAGGACCCCAACATGCCCGGTTATTTTTAAGCACCTCCTTTGCCGGCAGCCACGTTGGAGCAAAGGAGAAGAAAGAGAGAGAGAGAGAGATGGCTCACATCCTCATCCCTCTGGATCTTGAATATGGAGGGGGGTGCAGACCAGGGATGGGTTCTACTTACCTTTACTACTGGTTTGCATTGAGTGTGTGCTTCTGCGCTTCTGTGCATGTGCAGATTACCTATGATGACATCCAGATCAGTGGGCAGAACCTCCCGCAGGTTTTACTACCGGTTCTTGTGAACCGGTCCGAACCGGGTACAACCCACCACTGGTCCTGCGGTCGTGGCCAAAGGCGAACTGCTCTCTCAACATAACGAGGCCCTCTTTTCAACCCTTGTTTTCGCAGATATCAACGAGTGCTCCCTGAGTGACAGCCTGTGCCGGAATGGGCGCTGCGTGAACGTCATTGGCACCTACCAGTGTGCGTGTGACTCTGGATACCAGGCCACCCTAGACCGGCAGGGCTGTGTTGGTGAGTTTCCTACTTTCCCCTGTCCTTCTTATTTTGTAGGATCTGGGCCACGTGGTCCGGAAGAGTGGGCTGGGGGTGAAAACTTCTCTTGCTTTCCAAAATCCAGAGCTGAGGGCACATTGATGGGCTCCAAACAGCATTGTCAACTCGTAAAACATTCCTGGCCTGCTCTCGAGTTGCCATAGGCAGGAGTGGGAAAAACTGGGGAGCAGCACAGCAGCCACAACCAGAAGAACATTCCACACATACTTTTCTCAAGGCTGTATCCCAGGTTACCGAAACCAGCCGGAGAGGCGTGATCTCTACAGCCCGCGAAAGTGCTCCATTGGAGAATGTGATTTATGACACACCCTGGGAGGAGTGGGAAAACAGGGTCATAGTTGGGCCGTAAATTACGTGAGGCAGAGCTGACTCCACTTGTTGCTCCTAATAAATAACTGGATTTCTTTCGAAACTTGGGTCGAGACTCATGAGGATGGGAAGAACCCCGATCTTTTAAGAGGGACAGGAAAGGATCAGCCAGGGAAAACCCTTGGAGAATAGCCAATCAAGACAGAGCAAATTCGGGATCCTAGAATTTTACCCCGGTGTTGGGGAGGATGAGGAAAAACTTGATGGTGTTTCCTGAGAGTCGGCACGGCCGGATCTGATCAGGGGTGCTTCAAGATTTCTCTTGTGGCTCCTTAGAGGTAGTCCTCGCTTTACGACCATTCATGCGGCAACCCAGGGCCTTCCCTACACCCCAAGCCATCTCATGCTCCACATAATGACTGCAGTGAGCAGAGACAGGACTGCATGAGTGCCTTGCTTAATGACAGCAACCATTTAATGAATGTAGTTCTGGGCTCAGTCGTGGTCATAAGTCCAGGAGTGGCTATATTGTATTGGTGGTGGGGAGGTCATTGCATCCATGAGTCCACGCCCCCCGCCTCCCAGATTGCCTTGTGGCCTCCCCAAATTTTATTGCTTCGTTTATTTTATTTTGTTATTTTATTTATTGGTCAAAGAGCCAGCCAGATCTTCAGACTGGATTTTCCATTTTTGTCTGCCTATCTATCGAGTCCTTTCCAAGGACCTTGAATAGACAAATGTGGATGTTTGGATGGTGGTGTTATAAATATAAGGATATAAGGATAATATATGCTGTTCCAATTTTTTTTTTAAATTTTTTATTTATTTATTTTATTATTTTATTTTATTTTATTTTATATTTTATTTTATTTTATTTTATTTTATTTTATTTTATTTTATTTATTTTATTTTATTTTATTTTATTTTATTTTATTTTATTTTATTTTATTTTATTTTATTTTACTTTATTTATTTTATTTTATTATTTTATTTTATTTCTTATTATTTTATTTTATTATTATTATATCATGTCATGATATCATATTTTTATTTTATTTTATTATTTTTTATTATCCTATCCTATCATCCTATCATCTTAGTATTTTATTTTATTATTTATGATTATATCATATTGTTTTATTTTATTTTATTATTTTATTTTATTTCTTATTATTTTATTTTATTATTATTATATCATGTCATGATATCATATTTTTATTTTATTTTATTTTATTTTTTATTATCCTATCCTATCATCCTATCATCTTAGTATTTTATTTTATTATTTATGATTAGATCATATTGTTTTATTTTATTTTATTATTTTATTTTATTTCTTATTATTTTATTTTATTATTATTATATCATGTCATGATATCATATTTTTATTTTATTTTATTTTATTTTTTATTATCCTATCCTATCATCCTATCATCTTAGTATTTTATTTTATTATTTATGATTAGATCATATTGTTTTATTTTATTTTATTTAAATCCCTCCCTTGTCGTTTCCATAAATAATTTGAATGATTATGGCGCCCGATTGCTTCCCCCCTCACAGATATAGACGAGTGCACCATCTTGAACGGCGGCTGTGACACCCATTGTGCCAACGCTGAGGGCAGCTACGAGTGCAGCTGCGGGGAAGGCTATGCGCTGATGCCGGATAAGCGGTCGTGCGTGGGTGAGCGGCTGGGCGGGGGTCCCGGGACGGATCCCCTGACTTTCCTTTCAGAGTTGCCTTAAGAGGCCAGATTCTGGCCCGTTCTCAGCTGTGGAAGTTCCCCATGGGGCCTTAGGGGTGGTCTCTCCAGTAGCGGCTTCCACTTACTTACGTTACCGGTTTAGAACTGTGAGCGTCTGTGATAACGTCTGAGTGGGTGGACGGAGCCTCCCGCCACCACCACACCACCCAAACCGGGGCAAACCAGTAAAAACCCACCACTGGGTTTCTCAGCCCGACAGCCGGGGGGGGGGCTCTGGGGAAAAGCCTGGAGTAGCAGGGGAGAGACCCAGATTCTAATCCTCCCTCAACCATAGAAGCTCCCTGAGGGATTTGTACATTCAGCAACCTAACTAACCCAAAGGAAGCCTAGGGATGATAAGCAGAGCATCTAGCTGGAATGGAGTATGAGGTAGAGAGGGGCTGGCTGGCTGACTGGCTGGCTGACCCCATTTGGGTACCTGCTTGCACTTATTGTACTTAATGTAAAGGGAGAGAGGGAGGAGGGGGAGGGGGAGGAGGAAGGAAATAAAGAAGCAATAGGGGAGGGAGGGAGGGAGGAGAAGGAAGGAAGGAAGGAAGGAGAAGAAAGGAAGGAAATGGGGAGGGAGAGAATGGTGAAACAGGAAGGAAGGAGGGAGGGAGGGAATGGAGAAACAGGAACCAAGCAAGGAAGAAAGAAAGGAAGGGGAAGATAGGAAGGAAATGGAAAGGGAGGGAGGGAATGGAAAAACAGGAAGGAAAGAAGGAAGGAAGGAGAGAATCACAGAGAGTGGAAGCAGAGAAGGAGATGGAAGGAAAATGAGGAAGAGAAGGGGAAGGAGGAGGGGAAGACTGGTTCATGCAGTGACCCAATCCATTGCAATTCATCCAGCAAGAGCTAACCCCCCCCCCTCTGATTAATCTTGAGCCAGGCCCATCTCTCCTTCCTTCTTGCAGGGGCTGTTGTGGGGACCGAACCTCAGGGCAGCCTGCGGACTTGACCCCCATGAGGGAAAGGGTGGGGTCCAAATGAAATAAAGATACGGGGGTGATTTAGGAAGAAACGATGACACCAAGCCAATGCCTGGGGACTTGCATTTCGTCCCCTTCCCCCCTTCCCTCCCAGATATCGATGAATGTGAGGACACCCCAGATATTTGCGATGGTGGCCAGTGCACCAACATCCCCGGGGAATACCGCTGTCTCTGCTTCGATGGCTTCATGGCATCCCTGGACATGAAAACTTGCATTGGTAAGATCATCTTGGATGCCTCCCACAATGTTACCTGCACTTCTCAGGGTGGGAAGGGGACGCCTGCAACCAGCTCCCTTCTCTTCCCCCAGATGTGAACGAGTGTGACCTGAACCCCAACATCTGCCTGCACGGGGAATGCGAGAACACCAAGGGATCCTTCATCTGCCATTGCCAGCTGGGCTACTTTGTCAAGAAGGGGACAACGGGGTGCACAGGTAGGTAGACCACTCGCTGTAGGAGAAGAGCAGGCAAAGCCAGCGGGATGGCGGCATCAAGTAAGTCATCAGCCTAGAATCATTACGTTGCCATAAATGGTCCAGGCCCAAAGCCTCTTGAATTGGCATCAATTTAGTATTGAAGATTCTGTTCTGTCCCCGTCTCACACACACACAAACAGACAGCCGGGGGTTAAATAAACTGGCAGACAACCAAATTCTTTCGATAAGAGGATTGGCAGCAACCCAGTAGCTGCTTGCCAAGAACTTTACTCATAAACAAGATACACACAGTTCAAGAATTGTCAAGTCCAGTCCGTAATTAAATCCAAGGCAGATAATGTTGTTTCCAAAGATGCAATGTGATTCGATAGTAGTTAGTTTTGTCCATCACAGAGTCTGAATGGCCACCTCACCCCCTTATATCCCCTGTGGGGTGTGGTCCAGTGACTCAGCTTAATCTCTGGCACTCCTCCTTTTCTGTTGTGTGCGCTTGTCTCTCCGACGCTGGCGTGGATCCAGCCAAGACTTATCTCCTTCACTGTCCGACTGTGAGGAGATATCTGGCTCCTGGCCAATCTCTTCTCCTACGGGAGACACCTGAGGCATTGCCAGAGAAGAGGCTCCTGGAGAGGGAGGCCTGGCCAACTCCTCTCCTTCATGTTCGGAGCCTTCTTCTTCCGATAAGTCAGACTCGGGGGTTGGAGCCACAACAGATTCATTGACTAGATCAGGTGTCTCCAAACTTGTCGACTTTGATATTCATGGACTTCCAGACCCAACTTTAAGATTGTGGCTCTTATCATCCAGTCAGAGCTGAAGAAGCTTCTTGGATGAGAAGCGAAACGTCTTCAAAGAAAAAACAAGAATGTCCAGTTGCCTCTTGAAAAAGCATCTTTGGGACAACCAGGACCTGCATGATGGAGAATCTTCATAGACATTTAAGATTTGTAGACTTCAACTCCCAGCAGATCTAGCCAAAGAATTCTGGGAATTGAAGTCTTAAAGTTGCCAAATTTGGAGAACTCCCTGGACTAGATTCTTATAAAGCAATTAAATCCTTTATGAGCTGCCCCTTAATATATGGTCCTGATTCTTTGCTCCTGGCATTAATTGTGCCAGCTCTTTATCTGTGATCCGCTATAGTGAGAGGTAGAAAAGTCAGCGAAATTGTTGTGACCTAGGCTTACTGAGTCATTACAATACACAATTAGTCCCAAACAAACCTATTTTATTGTAACAACTGAGAATTACGTTCATTCCCGGCTGAGTCCCAATTAATTGCAAAACAAATCCTTTGGAAGAAGTCCTTCAGAATAATCACCAACCTTTATCTTCTTTGACACCCTGCCAAAGGCCTTACTTGGCAAAGCCCCACGGAGTTCAGAAAGAAACAAGAGATGCCGACTGGAAACAGAGTTAGCAACATTGCTTTCCTGCAAGAAGCCCAAGTGCCTTTGTTTCTCTTTTAAGCCTTATGGGAGGGGCCAATCATCTCCTGGCCTTACTCCTGAGTCGTCCCTTTTGCTTTAGCTGCCTTTGCCTTCTGGCAGCTCTGTGCATGCATGCACTAGGAACAGACTCCTTCTGTTCTGCTGCCTCTCTGCTGTCCGACTCTGGGGGCTCCGGAGTCCACGCATCACTCCCAGATGGCCCTGGCCCCATCTCTGCCTCCAACACAGAGCCCTCGTCCGGGCCTTCCCCAGACTCCAGGTCTGGCCCATATTCCTCCCCAGCCTCCTCACTGTCCGACTCCGCTGCCAGCTCCACAGGCTGCTGGCGGACCACAACAGAAATTAGTTTAGTTTAGTTTAGTTTATTAAATTTGTATACCGCCCTACTCCCGAAGGACTGAGGGCGGTGAACAGGCACAAGATAAAAATACAGAAATACAAAAGTTAAAAACAATTTAAAACCAAATTAAATAATATTGGCCCACGACAATTAAAATCCCAATAAATTTAAAAACAAATTAAAATTTCAATTTAAAATTTAAAAGAAAGGGGAGAAAAATTAGGCCAGGCCGGCTTGCTGGAATAAGAGGGTCTTAAGAGCAGGAATTAAGGAAAAATGAAGGAATTTGCTGGTGAGAAATTAAAAGATGGGAAAGCCAGTCTTTTCTTTGTGAAACAGAGCTGGCTCTCAATTCACCAGCAGGCTTCCAGCCAGAAGCCCAACGTTGCAATGTTTAAAAACGAAACGCAAAGCTTTCCTGCCCATAAAGACCACGAGCTCACTTTTTCTCCTTCTGTCCCGCAGACATCGACGAGTGTGAAATTGGGGCTCACAACTGTGACATGCACGCTTCGTGCATCAACATCCCAGGGAGTTTCCGGTGTAAGTGCCAGCTGGGCTGGCTCGGCGATGGGCTGAAATGCAACGGTGAGTGACCAGGGCCGGGGAAAGGCAAACGGCCGTCTGGCCTGGCTCGAAGGGCAAGGAATTGCAACCAGTCTTGTGGCCACATTTGAGAGGAAGAATTTTGGAAGCCCCGGGTAGGTTTCCAAGTGCAGAGTAGAAGATTCTCTGAGCACCTAGAGGTGGTCCTTCACTTACATAAAAAGGAGGTTGAGACTCTGGAAAGAGTGCAGAGAAGAGCAATAAAGAGGATTAGGAAACTGGAGGCTAAAACATACGAAGAACGGTTGCAGGAACTGGGTATGTCCTAGTTGAATGAAGAGAAGGACCAGGGGAGACATGACAGCAGTATTCCAGTATTTGAAGGGCTGCCCCAAAGAAGAGGGAGTCAAGCTATTCTCCAAAGCACCCAAAGGCAGGACAAGAAGCAATGGGTGGAAACTAATCAAGGAGAGAAGCAACTTAGAACTAAGGAGAAATTTCCTGTCAATTAGAACAATTAATAAGTAGAACAACCTGCCTGTAGAAGTTGTGAATGCTCCAACACTGGAAATTTTTAAGATGTTGGATAACCATTTGTCTGAAGTGATGTAGGGTTTCCTGTCTGGGCAGAGGGTTGGACTAGAAGACCTGCAAGGTCCCTTGCAACTCTGTTATTCTATTCTGTTCTATTCTATTCTATTCTATTCTATTCTATTCTATTCTATTCTATTCTATTCTCAATAAAGATTCTATTCTATTCTATTCTATTCTATTCTATTCTATTCTATTCTATTCTATTCTATTCTATTCACTCCACTCTACTCTACTCTACTCTACTCTACTCTACTCTATTTTAAAGACAAGTCTATGAGGAAGCCAGCAGGGAAGGTCACAAATTGTCACATAATGTCTCATTTAACAACCACAGTGACTCACTTAATGACCCTGGGTAAAAAGGATTCTAAAATCATGTGTGAAGTCATGTGATGCCTCACCTAAAGGAGAGACCACTTAAGAGGAATTTGTTCATCCTTTCGGTAGTCATAAGTTGAGGACTACCTGTATCCAGTGGGAGGGTCTGGGGCCGGAAGCTTTGGCTGGGGTTCTGCAGGCAGTGGGGCTGTGGAGGTGAGACTTTCTCCTTCAGCTCCTTTTTTCCATTTTCCTCCTTTCCAGATCTGGACGAGTGTGCCACCGAGGGGCACAGCTGCAACCTGAATGCCAACTGCCTGAACACGCCGGGCTCGTTCCGTTGCGCGTGCCAGGAAGGCTTCAGCGGTGATGGCTACTCCTGTTCTGGTGAGTGAGAAACGTTTATTTCTGAAAGACCCTGTGAGTCTTTCCTGGCTCTGAGCCAGCCTGTTGCATCCACCGTTTCATTCCCCCACTCCCTAAATCCTCCTAAGCATTAAAAATGTTACAAAATACAATTCAGTTATTCGACAGTGATGGTAAACCTATGGCACGAGTGCCAGACGTGGCACAAAGCGCCCTCTCTGTGGGCACGCGGGCCGTTGCCCCAGCTCAGTCCCGCCATGCATGTGTGTGCACCTCCCGCCAGCTAACTGGTCTTCATGTGTCTGCAATGCATTCGTGGGGTTGGAAAGCAGGGTGCATTTTTGATCCATCCAGAAGCCTTGTGAGCTTGGAAATAGCCGTGTCTCTCTGTGGCAGCCATTTTGTGAGGGTGCCCACGACGTGCCCTCAGAGTCCCAAAGGAATCTGCCTGACTAGGAAGGTTTTACAACCTGCTGCTTGAATGTGTGGTCGGCCGGAGGAAAGCCTCACCATGCGCCATTTTCGCCTCCAGATGTGGACGAATGTGCCGACAATGTCAACCTCTGTGAGAACGGGCAGTGCCTCAACGCCCCCGGGGGCTACCGCTGTGAGTGCGAAATGGGATTCAACCCCACTGAAGACAGCAAGGCTTGCCAAGGTGAGATGATTTGGGAACTGGATAAGAAGGAAGGTTTTTAGGAATTGGGTATTCATGAAAAGAAAACGATGTCAAATCTGGCCCAACTTGGTCCTTTCAGAGAGAAACCCTCTCCACTCTGTTTTGTAGCAAAACTATAATTTTTACTAAAAGCCACGTGGTTACAATAAAGCAAAGCCAGAACTAAGAACGCGCGCGCAAAGATTCCCTACTGAAATGTCTATGGAGATTCTCGACACCCGACTCCTCAGGGTGCCGCTGGCCAAGCAGTGTCGACTGGCGACACCCAGGGGGAGAGCCTTCTCTGTGGGGGCACCAGCCCTCTGGAATGAACTGCCCCCGGAGATTCGCATGATCCCCGACCTACGTACCTTTCGCCATGCCCTTAAGACTCTTTTGTTCCAACGGGCCGGACTGGCGTAGAAAATGAATTTTAATTGGGTGTTTGTAGTTTTTAATATAAGAGCCAAATTTTTAATATATTTTAAACTGTTTTTTTAAATTTTGTGGGTATATGTTGTTTTAATATGGCTGTACACCGCCCTGAGTCCTTCGGGAGAAGGGCGGTATAAAAATTTAATAAATAAATAAATAAGAAAGAAAGAAAGAAAGAAAGAAAGAAAGAAAGAAAGAAAGAAAGAAAGAAAGAAAGAAAGAAAGAAAGAAAGAAAGACAGACAGACAGAAAGAAAGAAAGAAAGAAAGAAAGAAAGAAAGAAAGAAAGAAAGAAAGAAAAAAGAAAGTAGGAGGAGAAAGAGGAAGGAAGGGAAGAAGGTTATGATAAAGGTAAATGGTAAAAGAGCAGCCCCCAAAAAGTAAAAATGAAAAATGAAAGTTAAAAGATAAGAAGAATGAAAAATGATGGATAAATGACTGTATATATAAATGTGTTTATGAGAAACAAAAATAAAAACTTTTTTGGAAAAAAAAAAGAAAGAGAGGGCTGTAAAGGACTGTGAAGCGGTATATTAGTCTAAGTGCTATTGCTATTCTGTTAAACTTCTCAAAAGTTGAGCCAGAGCGTTGATGGGCCTGGGAATCAGACCCCGGTCCAATAAAACAACCTCTGAACCCTCAACGAATCAGGAATGGACAAGAAGTTTGAATGCAACAAACGCTCATGTTGTTCTGGGGATCCTTTGCCAGCTCTTTGAAGCAAGAAGATTGACGTTAAAGCCGCCAAAATGCCCCCTCTTTCCTTTCAGACATTGATGAATGCACCTTCCAAAATATCTGCGTCTTCGGCACCTGCCAGAATCTGCCTGGGATGTTCCGCTGCGCCTGTGACGATGGATACGAGCTGGACAGGAGTGGCGGGAACTGCACAGGTGAGTGGAAGGGACCCACCATCGTTACAGTCGGTCTTAGACCTACCGCTGTTTCTTTGGGGCCACTTTCCAAAGTTGGAACGCCACTGAAAAACATGACTTGGCTACCGGTCTTTGCATTTCGCAAACATCACGGCATCCTCGTGGTCACATGATCACCTGACATGTATTCATGACGGTTGCGGCGTCCTGGGGTCACGTGGTCGCCACGTGTGACCGTCCCAGCCGGCTTCCGACAAGCTTAATGACTGCACTGGTTTGCTTAAAAGCCATTGGGAGTGGGGAGTCACTTAACAACCCCCTTAGTTAGGGTCAGAAATTGTGGTCATAAGTCGAGGACTGCCTGTAGTCAGGGGTGGGATTCAAAAATTTTAGTAACTGGTTCTCTGCCTGGTTGCTGGGGGGCATGGTGTTTTCACCCTCCCCAAACTCTGGAGGATTTTTTTGAGCCTCCGGGAGGATAAAAATGTCCTCCTCTGGGCTCTGGAGGTCCTCCGGAGGCCAGAAACGGGCCTGTTCCAGGACTACCTGAACTTCTGAGAGGTCCGTTTTTCGCCCTCCCAGAGCCTCCGCACTGCGCTTACCTGGCATCCAAAACGGGCCGCGTGGAGACTCCTGGGAGGGGAGGGGCAGGATGGGCGGGGCCAGCCAGTCCTTGCAACTACCGGTTCAACGAACCAGATATAAAATTAGCATTCGATTCTCCTGACCCGGTCCGAACTGGCTGAATCCCATCCCTGCCTGTAGCCTATCAGAGTTCTTGGTCCAGGAGTGAGCAGGTTCAGAATTATTATTTAGCATATGGTTGGTCACACACAGTATTAAAACACTTCATTTTTACAGATTAAAACAATAAAAACAATAAAAAAAAAAGCGGTAAGGAAACCTAAAAGGAAAACAGAAATAGCATTTCAAAGTTTAATGTCGAGTTTGGAGATCCAGTCAGTAGCTGCCATTGTTATGCAGAGAAAGTCCCTAAAATCTCCTGGATACCTTCTGTTAGAGCATTCCCTCACTATAAGCTGGATAGTCTGTCGAGGGGCCCCGCAATCACATTGTGCTGAAGGTGTCTTTCCCCATTTATACAGGGAGTCAGCACACACCCCATGAGTTGTTCTAATTCTATTATATGTCACCCATATGTGTCGGGGTAGAATGAAATTCGGTTCAGAATGAAAAATAGGCACATGGTTGCTATGAGAGTTGCATTTTGTGGGTCCCCAGTTATCCAACTTAAGTTTTCATTTTATCACCCCGCATTGAAAAAGCATCTTTCCTTCCTTCTGGAATTTATTTTCATCCCGGTCATTTTCCATTCCATTCCATTCCATTCTGTAAATTCCTCCTCCCACCCACTCCCTGGATGTCCCTGCCTTTGTTCAGGATCTTCCTCTCTTGCAAACACAAACCAGGCAGATTGCCGCTACAGTGTCACCAGTGCCCACAGTTGGGCAGCTCCTTCTGCCAAAGTTGTCACCCCATCAGCCATTCCCAGAGAGGGCTGAACTCCTTTCCCCATCTCTCTCCGACAGACATCAACGAGTGTGCCGATCCCGTGAACTGCATCAACGGCCTTTGCGTCAACACACCAGGCAGCTACCTCTGCAACTGTCCTCAGGACTTCGAGCTGAACCCCACCGGAGTGGGGTGTGTGGGTAAGGAGGATCCCCACAGGGTCTCCGGACAGTGTGCGCAGACAGGTCCATCACGCAGTGCTGTCCACATTATTATTTTATTCCATAAACTTATATGCCACCCATCCAGTGGTGGGATTCAAAATTTTTTACTACTGGTTCTGTGGGCGTGGCTTGGTGGGCGTGGCAGGGGAAGGATACTGTAAAATCTCCATTCCGTCCTCAATCCAGGGGAAGGTTACTGCAAAATCCCCATTTCCTCCCGATCATCTGGGACTCGAGAGGCAGAGAATAGATGGGGGCAGGGCCAGTCAGAGGTTGTATTTACCGGTTCTTCAAACTACTCAAAATTTCCGCTACTGGTTCTTCAGAACTGGTCAGAACCTACTGAAACCCACCTCTGCCCCTATCTCCCTGTGCAAAGCAACTTGGAGCAGCTTCCAATTAAAAGCATAAATATTAAAAACATTAAATACAGATTTTTTTAAAAAAAACAAACCCCAAAATATAACAACACATCCAGCTGTTGATCAGAACATCTGTACGGGGAATACCTCAAATGCATCCCAAAAGGGCCTAGTTAGATGTAGACCAACCTGGCCCCACTTGGCCTACCCCCAGGGCCTTGAACTACAAATCCCATATTCCCCAGCCCACATATGAAAGCAAAGTTCCGAGTAGGAGCCTTCTCAAAGAGAGGTCTTCATTTTAAATATATATATATATATATATATATGTCTTTTTCTGTTTTTCGTAGGCTTTTATGTGCATATTCTTTCTAGCCAGGTTTTACCTACGTAAGCTAGGTTGTTCTGCAGCTCTGACTGTGTGAAATCTCATTCACCAACCTCAGAGCTCCTCCTCTGCTGACAAACTGCAACTCTGCGTCCCAGAGAGCAACGCAGAGTTGCAGTTTGTCAGCAGAGGAGGAGCTCTGAGGTTGGTGAATGAGATTTCACACAGTCAGAGCTGCAGAACAACCTAGCTTACGTAGGTAAAACCTGGCTAGAAAGAATATGCATATATATATATATATATATATATGTTTTCTCAGGTTTTCGCGGGTGTTTGTATGTAGGTCTTTGGTTATTCGGGTCTTCTCCCACGTAAAATTGGAGGTGTCTTGGCGACGTTTCGACGAAGTCTCATTCGTCATCTTCTGGTTGGTGTTCTCGGCTTCGTGCTTCCAGGAGCAATGTGAGATCGCAGCTGTCTCTTCCTTTTAACTGCTAGTGGGGGTGTGAGCTGATTGGGTGGGAACTTGGCTGTGTTCTGATTGGGTGGAGGTGTGTTCTGATTGTTTAGGGGCTTGGCTGTGCTCTGATTGGATGGGGGTTGGTTGTGCTCTGATTGACTGGGGGTGTGTTCTGTTTGGGTGGGGGCTTGGTTGTGCTCAGCTTAGTCTGAGTTGCAGGGGGATTTGAGCTGGTGAGCTGCGTTGTTGTTGTTTGGCTTTGTGTTTGTGGCCGTGCGAGCTCTTCATGGTGGGTGTCAGTCTGCTTCATGTATGGATTGGAGGGGTTTAAAGTGGCTAATGATGCAGCTGCGGTCTGGCTTCTGGTCCTTGGTCGTGGCTCATTATCAGTGTGGATTTGAGTCTGCTTTCTGCGTGGATGTGTGGTGGTGACATCCTGTGTGGCTCTCGTGAGTGTGGGTCTGGTGTCATTTGTCGTGTTAGGGACTCGTTTGTCAATAAGGGCGGGTTTCCAAATGGCTGGTAGGCGGGAGGTATCGTCTCGTTTGTTCATGCTGTGTGGGCGTTTTTCTGTCTCGATGGCTTCTCTGATTATTCTGTTGTTAAAGTGTTCAGTTTTGGCGATAGTTCTGGTCTTTTTAAAGTCAATATCATGTCCTGTGGCTTTAAGGTGTTGGACCAGGGAAGAAGTTGGTTCCTCTTTTCTGACTGAGTTCTTGTGTTCTTCTATGCGTGCACTTATTCGTCTGTTGGTTTGTCCGATGTATGTGGTGGGGCAGGCGGTGCATGGGATTTCATATACTCCTTGATTTTCTAACTCAATTTTGTCTTTGGGGTTCCTTAGGATGGTGGATATTTTTCGGTTTGTGCAGAATGCTGTCTTGATGTTATGTTTGTGGAGGATTTTGCTTATTCTGTCTGTGGTGCCTTTTATGTATGGGAGGAGGGCTTTGCCGTTTTCTTGTTCTCTGTCTTGGATTTTAGTGGGGGTTTCTTTTTGGATTAGGTTGGTGATCTTATTTCTTTGGAATCCATTGGATGTTAGTACGTTAGTGAGAGTGTGTAGTTCGGTTTTTAGGTGTTGTTCGTCAGCTAAGCGTTTTGTTCTGGAAATGAGTGTCTTGGCTACAGAGTTGATCTGGGCAGGGTGGTGGTGTGAGAGTGCGTGCAGATAGCGGTTTGTGTGTGTTATCTTCTGGTAGATAGTGTGTCCTAGGGAGCCATTGGATTTTCTGTAGACTAAGACATCCAGGAAGGGAAGTTGGTTGTTCGCTTCTGTTTCCATGGTGAACTGTATTTTGGGGTGTAGGCTGTTGAGGTGTGTGAGGAAGTTGTCCAGTTTTTCTTTCCCATGTGGCCAGATTATGAAGGTGTTGTCTACATATCTGAGCCAGAGTTTGGGTTTGTGATCAGATTTTGGAAAGAGGTCCTAAAACAGCAACTGATGTGACTAAAAAGGCCAATTGGAGAGTGGCCATCCCTTCCACACTGAGGGCAGATCCATTCTGTCCCCTGCCCAACCCCCAGATTTCGCTGGTTCCGGGACTCCCTCTTTGCCTCGGCCTGCCGAACAAGTGTCCCTTCGGATTGGAGAAGGCCATGCTGCGTCTTTAGCCTCCAAGCTGAACAATCGGAGGTCAAGGTTTCCTAGTCATTAATGTCCATTCCCAGGGCCTTTCGGTCCCTCTTGCAGATATCCTTATTGTTAAGGATATTGGTGTTGTGTTACCAACCAGCAGAGTGTATGCACAAGGAAACGTTGCTGAGAGCAATGAATAAGAGATATGCAAACTGGTTTATCAAAAGCTTACTTTATAGTAGAAAAACAGTCTCATAGTCTTTAAACAAATTCCAAGTCTTTGCCAATTAAATCAGTCCGGTAGTTACAGATATCGTCTTACCAAACAAACGTTAGTTGGTTAGAATAACAAACTCACTCTGGTTCACAAACCACGATGGTAGCAGATCCATCAAACGATGATTAGCAGATAGCAACTCCTCTCAATGGTAGCAAGCATACTCTGGTAGCATATCATATCAGCTTCATCATCAATCTGAATACGTTACAATACCTTGCTTAAATACTTTCACAACCAGTCATTACCTAATTACAGCATGACTCAGCATTACAATGAATCAGCAGGAAAACCTTTAAAATCACATAATACATTTACAGATTAAAGGTACAATACACATATATTGCCTGGACAACTATTAGGCTCAAACCATATCCTAACACTTATATCGCACCTGAGGTCTCCCTCTGGGGCGCTTTCCCTGCACTAATTCTCCATCCAGGAGATCTTTCGGAATCCGACCATTGGCCATTTTTACGACACTCCCCAGCCAGCGTATACGTTGCTCTTTCAATAGTGTATACATGCTAGAAATTCCAGCACGTTCCAAGACTGCGCTATTTGGAACTTTGTCCAAATGCCAGGATGCCAAGAATTCATCAGAGACAGTGCATATGATTCCTTTTTATTTAATAATTTTTTTCTCTGCTTATTAAATTAAATTGCAGATAGTCCTCGACTTATAGCAGCTCAAAGTTACGACGTCCCTGAAAAAAAGTGACTTACGATCATTTTTCATACTTAAAACCGTTGCAGCCTCTCCATGCTCAAAATTCAGATGCTTGGCAACTGATTCGTATTTATGACAGTCGCCATGTCCCGGGGTCACGCGATCGCCTTTTGCGACATCCTGACAAGCAAAATCTGTGGGGAAACCAGTTTCATTTAACAACCGTGTGACTAATTTACACTTCACTCAATTACTGATTCACTTAACGACTGTGGCAAGGAAAAGTTATAAAATGGGACAAAACTCACTTAACGAACAGAAATTTTGGACTGAATTGTGGTCGTAAGTTAAGGACTACCTGTATTTGCCTTATAATTTTTTCCATTCCTGGAGAAGAGAGAGTCTGTCAGTCAGTGGGTCGGTCATCCTTGTAAAGGATGGGCAACTTTAAGATGCATGGACCTCAATTCCCAGAATTCCGTCTGGCTAGGGAATTCTGGGAGTTGAAGTCCGTCATCTTAAAATGGTTATGGCTGAGAAACACTCAGCTAACAGATGACATGATGGCTGTTGCATTGGGAAAAAACATATCCCTCAGCTGATCTGTCCCAGGAAGAATTCCCACCCAGAATACCAACTGCCTCTTGGATGCATCCTTGGACCTAAAGCCCCCCAACGCCATCTAACTAACAATCTGAATTGAACTCTCCACACGCCATCCTTAGTGAAGCGTGCAAACCAGTGCCTGCATTTCCTGCATCGGATGAGGAGAGCACATCTTTCTCCTTCTTGTCCTGGCCACTTTTTACAGAGCCACGATCGAGAGCACTTTAACAAATCGCATCCCTGTTTGGTTCAGTGGCAGCAGCGCCTCAGATAGAAAGTCCCTACAGAGAGTGGTGAGGACAGTGGAGAAGATCATAGGAAGCTTGCTTCCAGCCATTCAGGATACTGCTTATAAGCGCTATGGGCTTAGAGCTCCAAGGATTGTTGGAGACTCCACACACCCAGTCCAGGGTCTGTTTCTGTCTGGGAGGAGGTTTCGAAGTATTTGTAGCAGGACTACCAGATTCTGTTACAGCTTTGTTCCCTTGGCCATCCGTCTGGTCAACTCACAAGATTCATTTTTCTCGCCATGTACATGTAGACATCCGAACTAGACTGTGTTGTCTCTATGTGTCATATAATATACATGGATATATGCATAATTTTTGCACTTGTTTATTTGTTTTGTCGTGTTTATGCAGTGTCTATTGGAGGGGGGATTGAGCCTTGGAGAGCTCTACGCAACAAAATTTCATTTTAATGTAGGCCAATTAGTGTACATTCAAAGTGACAATGAAGTTATTCTAAGTAAGTCATCTTCCACCGCCTCCTGCAGTTTTCCTTCACTCTCCTTTTGTTTCCTTCCCTCTCTCCTTCCCGTCCAGACACCCGAGTGGGGAACTGTTTCCTGGACACGCAAGACCGCGGCGACGGCGGGATCTCGTGCAGTGCTGAAATCGGTGTGGGCGTTACACGGGCTTCCTGCTGCTGCTCCCTGGGCCGGGCCTGGGGGAATCCCTGCGAGCTCTGCCCGGCTGCCAACACCAGTGAGTAGGGCAGCCGTGCCAAGGCTGAATCACTGGACCAATTGATTTGGGCGGTTGATTTCCTGCAGGAGGTTTGCAGGCACTAAAGTAGCAACACAAGAAGACTTCGAAACAAAACCGCCGACAATCTTGTCAGAGTAGTGGCAAGGTGATCTGGTTGTGGGGAATCTGTCAGTATCCCCTCTGTCCTGGTCAGATCACGCCCCAGTGTCCTTGAATAACAGAAGAGCAGATTGGGAAAGGGACCTTAGAGGTCTTCTAGTCCCACCCCCTGCTCAAGCAGGAGACCCTGCCAGTCTCATCCCAGACAAAGGACTGTCCAATCACTTCTTAACCAAAAGGTGCTTTTTTCAAGAGGTAACTGGACTTACCTTTGTTTTTTCTTGAAAATGTTTCGCTTCTCATCCAAGAATGAGATTCCAACTCTTGTTCTGTCCCCCTTCCTCACACAGGCAAATGTAATACCAAGCACGCCTGCCAATATTTTATTAGGTAAACAGATTAGAATTCTTGGCAGACCAAGGTTTTGGCAGCAAACTGACGAATGCCTGCCAAGACCATTTTCATTCCCATAAAGCAGAAGAGGATTTATCTTCAGTCTGTTCCAGGAGCAATAAATTATCCACGAGACAAGAGTTTAGTCAATGTTCAGTCCAAAATATATCCAAGCCGAATTTCAGAGATTACGATGTGTCTTTCAGGATTTAACTTTGTCCATCACAAAGCCAGAAGAGCAATCCCACCCACTTTTATTCCTGGTGGGGTGTGGCTCCGTGACTCAGCTCAATCTCTGACCCTCCCATGCCTCTTCCATTGCTGCGCATGCTTCTCCCTCCGACGCTGCCTGGGATCAAGCCAGGATTCATCATCCTCGCTCCCTATCAATGGGTGCTCCGATATGCCTTCCTGCTGGCACATCCCAGGCTGTTCCTCCTGGCCTTTGGATGGAACCTGAGGCATTGCCAGAAAGGAGGGTCCTGGAGAGGGAGGCCTTGTCAGTTGCTCCCCATCACCTTCTGAGTCCTCTTGCTCTGTTAGGACAGGCTCGGGAGTCAGGGTCACAACAACTCTGTTACTCTGTTTTATTCTGTTATGTTGTTGTTCAAAGATGGGATTCAAAAATTTTAGCAACCTTTTTCTGCCCAGTTGCTGGCTGGGTGTGGCCATGGTAGGCGTGGCCTACTCGGCCTCCTGCACCATGGGGGGGGGGCGTTTTCACCCTCCCCAAGCTCTGGAGGCTTTCCTCGAGCCTCCGGGAAGGCGAAAACACCCTCCCCCAGGCTCCGCCTCCCAAAGCCTCCGCATGGGCCCTGCACTTACCTGGCATCCAAAATGGGCCGCGTGGAGACTCCGGGGAGGGGAGGGGAGGGGAGAGGAGGGGGGTGGGGGGGGCCACCAGTCCTTGCAACTACCGGTTCAGCGAACAAGATGTAAAATTAGCATCCGGTGAACCGGCTAAATCCCACTCCTGTTATTGTTATTCTGTTGTTATCCTTCTTGGCCTCTCAGTGCAGTTGATACCATCAACCGTGGTATCCTTTGGGGACGGCTGCAGGATCCTTTCTCCAAAGCTGGTCCCGATTGGTGTTGATAGATAGTGAGAGGGTCAACCCCATGGCCACTGCTTTGTGGTGTGTTACAAAGCTCAGTACTCTCCCCCCACCTTTTTAACATCTGCCTGAAACCACCAGGTGAGACCAACTGACACCATGGGATGAAAAGAGAGGGGATATGATAGCATCTTCCAATATTTGAGGGGCTGCCCCCAAAAAGAGTCAGTCAGCTTATTCTCCAAAGCCCCTGAAGGCAGGAGAAGAAGCAACATATGGGAACCAAATCAAGGAGAGAAGCAACCTGGAACTAAGGGGAAACTCCCTAACAGTGAGGACAATTAATCAGTGGAACGACTTGCCACCAGAAGTTGGGAATGCTCCAACACTGGAGTTTTTTTAAGAAGAGACTGGACAGCCATTTGTCTGAAATGGTATAGGGTCTCCTGTTTGAGCAGGGGGTTGGACTAGAAGACCTCCAAGGTCCTTTCTGACTCTGTTATTCTTTTGTTCTGAAGCATCATCAATATGCCGATTTATTTATATTATTTAATATGCCGATTTATTCGGTGTCGGAACTCCTCGCCCTGCGAGATTCTCCCCTCTCGCAGGTTTGGCCCCCCACATTATCGAGGGCCTATCTCGATGACGGACTTTGGAGTCCGGAGAGATGGCATGGAGCAAGGAAGAATTTATGGGGCTTTTTAGGGAAATTTTTAAAGATTTTAAGGGGTTCTGGGGGGGGGTTGTAATTATTCTTTTAAAGATACTGGGAAGACGACTATGGCGGATGGGGGGGGAAATCCACCAGGGTCAGAGCCGTGCCCGGCACAGGGTAATGATCCAGGAGGCACCGGACGAGGGTTTGGAAAAGGGATGGGGGGCGATATCTATGAGGGCTGTACCATCGGCACGGTGAATGGGAGGGGCAGATATGGTGGGAGCAGGGGACCACATCAAGTGTTGGGGGCTCGCACTTGCTGTTTGAGAGCAATTGCTTGCCCCGGTCCGCAAGGCTCCGCTCGGATACTAGGTGGCTTAGATACTCAGGAGCTGGGCCTTCGGCTGATGCTGTGCAATGCCAGGTCCGTGGTCAATAAGGCCCCCCTCATTCACGATCTTATACAAGAGGGGGGAGAGGAGCTGGCGGGTATTACGGAGACCTGGTTGGGCCCGGAGGGTGGCTTCCCCTGGTGGAAATGTGCCCACCAGGCTTCAGAGCATTCCATCAGCCGAGGGCCCAGGGGAGGGGCGGGGGGGGTGGCGGTTATTATTAACGAGGATCTGAGTCCGAGGGAGACCACTGTGCCTCAGATAGCCGGATGTGAGTCCCTCCTTGTGAGGTGGGGCCGTGGGGTTCAGATGGGCTTGTTGCTTACGTACCTGGCTCCCTGCCGCGTGGCAACAGCCCTACCTGAGCTACTCGACGTGATAGCCACGGTGACAGTAGATACACCCAGGCTTTTAGTCATGGGTGATTTCAACTTGCCATCCGTCGGGGAAACGTCTGAGGTGGCTCAGGAGTTCATGGCTTCCATGACGACCATGGACCTGACCCAGTTAGTTCATGGCCCTACTCACAGGGGAGGTCACACTCTGGATTTGATTTTTGTCTCTGGCCAGTGGTTGAGTGGTCTTGTTATAGGGGATATAGACGTGGAACCCTTGTCATAGACTGACCACTCACTCCTTCGCCTAGATCTTCGAACCGCGACCCCTCGCCGCAAGGAGGCGGACCCAATTAGATGGATCCGCCCCAGGTGCCTGATGGATCCTGATAGGTTCCAGACGGAGCTTGGGCCATTTCCTGAGGATCTAGCACATGACTCGGCCGAGGACCTGGTAGCCGCCTGGGATTGGGCGGCTGGTGGGGCCTTGGACCGAGTTGTGCCTTTGCGGCCTCTGACCCGATGCCGATCCTGTGCGGCTCCTTGGTTTACTGAGGAGCTGAGGGAAATGAAGCGCCGGAAAAGACGCCTGGAGAGTGGTTGGAGGGCCAGTCTCGCTGAATCTGATCGAACACTGGTAAGGTCGCATATTAAGGCCTACCTAGTGGCGATAAAGACGGCAAAGTCTAACTACTTTTCTGCCTCTATTGCATCATCAGGGAATCGTCCGGCCGCCCTGTTTAGGGTGACCTGCGCCCTGCTCCATCTGGGAGTGCGGGAGGATCCCTTAGAAGGCAGGGCGGAGGATTTCGGACAATACCTGTATGACAAAATCGCTCAGATCCGGGGGGATCTGGACTCTGACTGGGTAGATCAGGGCAGGGTGACGAGGAACAGTCTTGAGAATGTTATCTGGGAGGAGTTTGATGCTGTGACTCCCGATGATGTGGACAGGATTTTGGGGAGACTTAGTGTGGCCACATGTTTACTGGACCCGTGTCCCTCCTGGTTGGTACTGGCTTCCCGGGAGGTTACACGAGGCTGGCTCCAGGGCGTCATTAATGCTTCTTTGAGTGAGGGTCACTTCCCCGCTGCCCTGAAAGAGGCGGTGGTGAGGCCTCTCCTCAAGAAGCCGTCCCTGGATCCAGCAATATTGGCCAACTATCGTCCTGTCTCCAACCTTCGCTTCATTGCGAAGGTTGTTGAGAGTGTGGTCGCGCAACAGTTTCCGCAATTCCTGGAGGAAACATCCTATCTAGATCCGTTCCAGTCGGGTTTCAGGTCTGGGCACAGCACGGAAACGGCATTGGTCGCGTTGGTGGATGATCTCTGGAGGGCTCGGGACAGGGGTTATTCCTCTGTTCTGGTCCTGTTAGATCTCTCAGCGGCTTTTGATACCATCGACCATGGTATCATGCTGCACCGGCTGGAAGAGTTGGGGGTGGGAGGCACCGTGTTGCAGTGGTTCTCCTCCTTTCTCTCCGACCGGTCGCAGTTTGTGTTGGCAGGGGGGCAGAGGTCGACCTCGAGGCCTCTCATCTGTGGAGTGCCGCAGGGATCGGTCCTTTCGCCCCTTCTGTTCAACATTTATGTGAAGCCGCTGGGCGAGATCATCCGTGGCTTTGGGGTGAGATACCACCAGTACGCTGATGACACCCAGCTGTACATCTCCACCCCAGGCCACCCCAACGATGCCCTTGAAGTGATGTCCCAGTGCCTGGAGGCTGTGCGGATCTGGATGGGGAGGAACAGGCTCAAGCTCAACCCTTCCAAGACTGAGTGGCTGTGGCTCCCGGCATCCCGATATAGTCAGTTGACTCCATCGCTGACTATTGGGGGCGAGTCTTTGGCCCCCACTGAAAGGGCTCGCAATCTGGGAGTCCTCCTGGATAGGCAGCTGTCCTTGGAGGAACATCTGACGGCTGTTACCAGGGGGACCTTTTATCAGGTTCGCCTGATTCGCCAGTTGCGGCCCTTTCTTGATCGGGATTCCTTGTGCACAGTCACTCACGCCCTCGTCACCTCTCGCCTTGACTACTGCAACACTCTCTACATGGGGCTCCCCTTGAAGAGCACCCGGAGGCTCCAGCTGGTCCAGAATGCAGCAGCGCGGGTAGTGATGGGAGCAACATGGCGCTCCCATGTAACACCGCTCCTGCGCGAGCTGCACTGGCTCCCGGTGGTCTTCCGGGTGCGCTTCAAGGTGTTGGTTATCACCTTTAAAGCGCTCCATGGCATAGGGCCTAGCTATCTCCGAGACCACCTGCTGCTACCAACGACCTCCCATTGACCCGTGCGCTCCCACAGAGAGGGCCTCCTCAGGGTGCCATCAGCCAATCAATGCAGGCTGGTGGCCCCCAGGGGGAGGGCCTTCTCTGTGGGGGCTCCCACCCTCTGGAATCAGTTGCCCCCGGAGATAAGGAGAATCCATGACCTCAATGCCTTCCGTCGTTCCCTGAAAACCCATCTTTTCCAGCAAG
This sequence comes from Arizona elegans, assembly GCA_022577455.1. Taxonomy (NCBI): domain Eukaryota; kingdom Metazoa; phylum Chordata; class Lepidosauria; order Squamata; family Colubridae; genus Arizona; species Arizona elegans. The sequence goes on from JAKOOJ010000018.1 coordinate 17,586,680, forward strand.
CCGGGTTGGCTTAGAAGAAATTTTTAAATTTTTTAATTAGTTTGTGATTCTTAACTTTTGGCCCAAATTTATATATATTTTTAAATGTTTTAATATTTGTATTCTATGTTTTTTATCTTGGCTGTACACCGCCCTGAGTCCTCAGGGAGAAGGGCGGTATATAAATTGGAAATTAAATTAAATTAAATTAAATTTATTTATTTATTTATTTTTATTTTATTGGATTTCTATACCGCCCTTTTCCCGAAGGACTCATGGTGGTGAACAGCCACAATAAAACACATAAATACAAAAATTTAAAATAAGATAAAAATGAATTAAATAATTTGGCTGAAACAAATTTAAAATACCCGATAATTTAAAAACAAATTAAAATTTACAGTTAAAAGGGGAGAAGATTTAGGCCAGGCCAGCTTGATGAAATAAGAGAGTCTTGAGCATGCGACGGAAGGTGCGCAGATCCGGGATCCTCCGTATCTCCGGGGGGAGCTCGTTCCAGATCGTAGGTGCCCCCACAGAGAAGGCCGATGATGGTTAACTTTACATCTCCTGCCTAGGAGATTTTGATCTCCTTCCTGAAGACAGCTCACATCCTTGACACTCTAGATTTGGTGAGCCCTGAGCTCTCCCCATGGGCAAATCCGAAAAGCAGAACAATCTTATTTATCCCCTTCTTCACAAGCTAGTCTGATCTGCTTCATTGCTTCGCCGGTGAAGGAGGCTGGAGGGCGGGAAGAGGACCCCAGACTCAAAAGGAATCAGAATTATCTTTTTTTTTTTTTGCACAAATTTCAGTAGGATAGTTTTATTTTTTTTAATTTTTTAAATAATTTTTATTAAGCAGTTTTTTAAAAAAACAAACAAAAACAGATATTTACATCTTCTTCTTTTCAACATTTTCGCATCAGTAATCCATATTTATACATTTTCTCTTTCTTATCTTAATCTATCTTTTATACATATATTTCTAGTATATCATACATATATATTCTCTTAATCTAAATATTTTATTTACATTTAACATAAACAGGTACCTAGTTTCCTTTCCACAATTTATATCTTCCCATTATATCAGAATTATCTTAATTTTAAAGTGCTTCGAAGTCTCTTTTAATGGAAAGCTGTTTCAAAAATCAATATTTTTCAACCTTAGTGGTCACTTTAAGACAGGTGGATTTCAACTCCCAGATGTGAAGTTTCCGAAAGATGCCCTAATTAATTCATGAGCCATGAGCCGAACTTCAAAAGAAATACAGTCATTTATTAGGAGCACCATTTCGGCAATATTTGGATGCAGTTAAAACTAATCCCACATAGACCCTGTCTCTCCCCTCCTCTCTGGCCATGTCATAAATCACATTCTCCAATTAACCACTTTGGCTGGCTGTGAAATCCAACACCCTCCTTCTGATTGCGGTCAGGAAGAATGTATGGAATGCACTTCAGTTAGGGAAATCAATCAGCTCTATCAGTTCTCCCTCCCTCCTGCTCATGGCAACTTGAAAGCTTTGCAAGTTGACATTCGGCTCCCCTCACTTCCCGAAGGAGACCTGCGCAAAGCAAAGAAATGGCTGACTGGGGAATTCTGGGAGTTGTAGTCCACCCGTCTTAAAGTGACCACCAAGGTTGAAATAAAGATACCCCAAAAATCTAAACTCCATCTGGAATTCACTTTTCACCCTACAGCCGAATACAAGACCCTCTGTCCGGGCGGCGAAGGCTTCCGGCCGAACCCCATCACGGTCATTTTGGAAGGTAAGTCAGTTGATCACTTGGGCCTCAGGTGGAGGGGCTGAAAAGGATTTCTTGGGCCCTCCTGAACTTGGAGACTCTCTGAAATTCAGCCCCGGAGCGCATCTTTTGATGCCAAATCCCTTGGATATTAAAAACGCATCCGTTACTAATGGCAGCCCTGGGAAAAATTTCCGGGCTTTAAAAGAACATTCAGAGGGCATCATTTTTATGGAGATGATGAACTATGGGAAGAGCTAAAAAGAGAGAGAGAGAGAAAAAAAAGCATCCATTTTGGCTGCAGAATAAAGGAAAATATTGAATTGGATTGATGGCTGGGTTGATCCTTTAATCGGAGTTGGCACGTTTTCGGATCTCTGCTGCAATTCAAATTAATTAGTCAGTTATTTGCAATGTTAAGGCCATTTGGTATGTACGCTTGGAACCCATTTGTAATTCTGGTGCCATTCTTCAAGCTACTCTCCAGAAAAAAAGGCTGAACATTTTTTGCCCGGAAGGTTTCAGATAATGAGAATTTGGGGCAGCCCCAAGGGAGCCGTGCAGAAGGCGAACATATTGAGCTCCGTGTGCCAGAAAGTCAGAAAATGATTGATTTTGTACGTTTTGTACGTTCCTCCACCTCACCCCGAACAAAAGAGAAGCTTCGTTCTTTATCCATTCATTAAGTTTTTAAAATAACAGAGTCCAATTATGTGTATTGCTACGTAGGTCGGGGACTGCCTGTCTTACGTTAAAAAATCATATAATATAGAGGAATAATATAATATAAAAAAGCGTACAATAATTACAAAAATGAAACATGTGTACAGGCAGTCCTGGACGTACGACCGCAACAGAGCCCCAAATTTCCGTGGCTAAGCGAGACGGTTGTTAAGTGAGTTTCATCTCATTTTACGACTTTTCTCGCCACATTTGTTAAGCGAATCACTCCGGTTGTTCAATTAGCAACACCGTTGTTCAGTGAATCTGGCTTCCCCATCGACTTTGATCGTCACAAGGTCGCAAAAGGGGATCCCAGGACACCCCACCCCACCCCCCGGGACACTGCAGCCGTCATAAAAGTGAGTCAGTTGCCAAGGGTCTGAATTTCGATCACGTAACCGCGGGGATGCTACGACGGACTTTAAGTGTGGAAAAACGGTCATAAGTCGCTTTTTTTAGGGCCGCTGTAACTTTGAACAGTCACTAAATGAACTGTTGTAAGTCAAGGACTACCTATAAAGGTGGGCTAAAAATCTATTATTATTATCAACTTTATTCATTAAACATGAAACTCAATCAACTGAACATTCAAAAATGTATCACAAATACCATTGACTGGTGCTAAGGGTTGATACGGGTTGCTGCCAGTGTCCTAGGTATCAACCATGATCTATTATTATTATTAATAATAATAATAGTAGTAGTAATAATAATAATAAATATATATATTGTTTTATATATATTATAATACATATAATATATGTAATATATATTATAATATATAATAATAATAATTACAATATCTGTAACACCATCAAACATCCAGATCTGCCTATTCATGTTCAATGAATAAGAGTATAATAATAATTAATAAATAATAATAAATATGTGGACTGCATTCGTTAAATTAATTAATAATTATTTATGACTAAAAAGAATGATAAAAACACACGCTGTTCTCCATCTGTGTCCTTGCACTAATTTTCTCTGCCATCCCATTTGTGGGGAGGGGAGAGAGAGAGAGAGAGAGAGAGACGGAGACCCATCCTTCACTCCTCCCCCCCCGCCAGACCCTTGATCTTCGTTTCCTCTCTCTCACAGACATAGACGAGTGCCAGGAGCTGCCAGGCCTTTGCCAGGGTGGCAATTGCGTTAATACCTTTGGGAGCTTCCAGTGTGAGTGCCCCCCAGGCTATTACCTGAATGAGGACACCCGTATTTGCGAAGGTGGGTCTGTGGGGGGGTGCGGGGGGGTGAGCTGTGGGGCAGGGGAGGGTCAACCCTTTGCCCACTCAAGGTGAGACACGGCAGAGGAAACATAAGGGGAGGGGAGGGGCTGTTTCTTTGTGGCTTCACATTTTTGGAGCCTCAATTAGGAAGTTCAAGGTATCGTGTGGGTCTAGAAGGCAGATTCCTTCTTGAGTGTCCACTGGGGATGGTCCAAAAAGTCAAGATGGCATTCACTTAAGAGTAGGGTCTCCCAACCGTGATCCCTTTAAGACGGGTGGACTTCGACTCCCAGAATTCCCCAGGCAGCTATGCTGTGTTGAAATCCACCCATCTTAAAGCGGCTTAGTGTCTTTGGGAGACCTCAGCTTCTAAAATGATTGGCAGGGTCTGTTAGCCCTGCGAGATAGGCCAGCCAGGATTACTAACTCTATCTTTATTATAAGGTTATATTAACAGAATCTTTCTCTCCCCCTTCCCCTTTTACTCTCTGGAAAACTAGGGAGGGTCTCTTTTGAGTCGCTTCCTACATGCTTCTTTCCATCTGCACCCTGTTATAGTTTTTATGCCTCTATCTTTATTGTAAGGTTATATTAACAGAATCTATCTCTTCTTCCGCCCCCCTTTACTATCTGGAAAACTAGGGAGGGTGTCTTTTGAGTCACTTCCTACACCCTCCTTTCCATTTGCACCTTCTTATAGTTTTTATGTCTCTATCTTTATTGTAAGGTTATATTAACAGAATCTTTCTCTTCCTCCGCCCCCCTTTACTATCTGGAAAACTAGGGAGGGTGTCTTTTGAGTCGCTTCCTACACCCTCCTTTCCATCTGCACCCTCTTATAGTTTTTATGTTTGGGGGGGTCTCCCTCCTGTCTCCTAAGGTCATTTCCCTCCAGCAGGGACCCCCTTCTTCAGATTTCACACCCTTGTCCTGGGACTGCTGACCAACTGACCTGTTTTTTGTCCCTGTTCTCACAACTTTTGATATTTCCTTTCCAGACATCGATGAATGCTCTGCTCACATCGGCATCTGTGGGCCGGGGACCTGTTACAACACACTCGGCAACTACACCTGCGTGTGCCCCCCAGAGTACATGCAAGTCAACGGAGGGAACAACTGTATGGGTACGGACAGCCCTGCAGGGTGGGCTCAAAGGGAGGAGAGGGGCAAATGGGGTGAGGGAGCAATCAGCCTCAGTCTCCTACGATGGCTGGATGGCCTTCTAGGTAACTCAGCTGAAAAGCTAGGATGAGGGACCCATAGACTAACCTAGCTATCAAAAGATAGACTGCCCTTATCTCTGGAGGTCAAACAGAGGAGAATTCTGTGGTTTGGGCTTTTTTTATTTTTCAAAACTGACTTTTTAAATAAGGTCTCAAAGGGATCAGAATCCATCTTCCAGCCTCCAGTGGTGGTCAGCCCAAGCAGCTTCAGGAAAACCCCAAGTTGGACATGAAGGCAATCACGTCTCAGATGCTGATTTTCATGTCCCCATCCCATAATTCAAATCAGTTTAGATAGAGAAAAAGAGAGGGGGGGTGGATGGATGAATGGGTAGGTAGGTAGGTAGGTAGAAAGAGAGAGAAAGAGAGAGAAAGAGAGAGAGAGTGATATAGATAAATGAGAGAGAGAGGAAAAGGTGGAAGGATGGATGGATGGATAGAGAGAGAGAGAAAGAGGGATAGATAATGACAGAGAGGTAGGTAGGTAAGTAGGTAAGTAGATGATAGATAGATAGATAGATAGATAGATAGATAGATAGATAGATAGATGATAGACGGAAAGACAGACAGACAGATAAGCAGAAAATAGGGAGATAGGAAGATGAGAGAGAGAGAGATGATACGATAGATAGATAGATAGATAGATAGATAGATAGATAGATAGATGATAGACGGAAAGACAGACAGATAAATAGAAAATAGGGAGATAGGAAGATGAGAGAGAGAGATGATACGATAGATAGATAGATAGATAGATAGATAGATAGATAGATAGATAGATAGATAGATGATAGACGGAAAGACAGACAGACAGATAAATAGAAAATAGGGAGATAGGAAGATGAGAGAGAGAGAGATGATACGATAGATAGATAGATAGATAGATAGATAGATAGATAGATGATAGACGGAAAGACAGACAGACAGATAAATAGAAAATAGGGAGATAGGAAGATGAGAGAGAGAGAGATGATACGATAGATAGATAGATAGATAGATAGATAGATAGATAGATGATAGACGGAAAGACAGACAGACATAAATAGAAAATAGGGAGATAGGAAGATGAGAGAGAGAGAGATGATACGATAGATAGATAGATAGATAGATAGATAGATAGATAGATAGATAGATAGATGATAGACGGAAAGACAGACAGACATAAATAGAAAATAGGGAGATAGGAAGATGAGAGAGAGAGATGATACGATAGATAGATAGATAGATAGATAGATAGATAGATAGATAGATAGATAGATAGATGATAGACGGAAAGACAGACAGACAGATAAATAGAAAATAGGGAGATAGGAAGATGAGAGAGAGAGAGATGATACGATAGATAGATAGATAGATAGATAGATAGATAGATAGATAGATGATAGACGGAAAGACAGACAGACATAAATAGAAAATAGGGAGATAGGAAGATGAGAGAGAGAGAGATGATACGATAGATAGATAGATAGATAGATAGATAGATAGATAGATAGATAGATAGATAGATAGATGATAGACGGAAAGACAGACGGATAGATAAGTAGAAAATAGGTAGATAGATGATAGGAAGATAGATAGGAAGATGAGAGATAGATAGATGAGAGAGAGGGAGAGAGAGAGGGAGATGAGAAATAGGCATCGATCGAGACATAGAGAGAACATAGCGATAGAGACATAGAGAGACAGAGATAAGCAGGTCTTAGTGGAGGCACTTCTTAAAATGTCTCAGCTCCTCCCAAACCGATCGGACTCTACCAAACGGAGACAGGTGGGGCAGGGGCCTTTGGGGCTGGGGGCTGGGCCTCTTGGCCCGCTGACGTTCCGCGGCTGCCTTCCTTTCAGACATGCGGAAGAGCCTTTGCTACCGGAACTACAACGACACCTGTGAGAACGAGCTCTCCTTCAACATGACCAAGAAGATGTGCTGCTGTTCCTACAACATCGGCAAAGCCTGGAACAGGCCCTGTGAGCCCTGCCCCACGCCGGCCAGCTGTGAGTGGCCCCTCTGCCGCGTCGCCTCCCTGGTCGTTAAGCCAGGCATCATGGTCGTTAAGTGAATCCACAGTCATTAAGCAAACACGGCGTTCGTTAAGCGAACCCACTGTTCACGAGGAACAGCCCCAGCAGGAAATGCCTTTTTTCTTTTGGCAAAAACATCTTAAACCACAGTCAAGTGACTGTGGGACTCTGCAAATGGCCGCAAATTTTGGGCAAATGCCCAAAATGTGATCACATGACCAGGGGGATGCCTGTCAGACCTTTGGAACTGGGTTGTAAGTACCTTTTGGTCATCATAATTTCACCGGCTGTAAGTCGAGGATTACCTGTAGTTTTTCAACCAAAGTAGCTTGGATATGACTTGTACTAAACCCGAGTTGTGGGGTCCTGGGTGGTCTCTGAGCTTGTTGATTTTGTTGCAAACATTTCATTACCCAACTAGGTACCATTATCAGGGCTAGAAAGGAATGGGGTTTGCTCTGTTTCTATTCTAGTGGCTTGCCCTGTCATTATTGGTGAGAGTAGTCTTGCGTCAGAGGGGGGGGTTCTAAATTTTTTTACTACCAGTTCTGTGGGTGTGGCTTATTTTGTGGGCGTGGCTTGGGGGGTAATGTGACTAGGTGGGGGGGTGGCCAACTTTTTTCTTTTCTTTTCTTTTTTTACTTTTAAAAGCATTATTTCTACAACCTTAAGAGGTTGCAGAAAAAAATGCTTTTAGAAGCCTCTGACGATCAGGCAAGTCAGCTGGGATTGCCAGAGGCTTTTAAAGGGATTTTTTTTTTTCCCTACAACCTCTTTGGCTGAAGAGGTTGCCGAAAAAATGTTTTCAGAAGCCTCTGAAGATCCCAGCTGAGCCGTGGGATCATCAGAGGCTTTTTTTTTTTAGTTTTAAAAGCATTTTTTCAGCTGAAGAGGTTGTAGAAAAAATGCTTTTAAAAGTAAAAAAAAAAAAGCCTCTGATGAGGTGGGCGGGGTAAGCGAGCGGTGACTGGGCCAGGGACCGGTTCGGAGGCGTGGCCGGCCAATGTTATTACTGGTTCTCCGAACTACTAAAATTCTTACAAATTTTAGTAGTCTGCGTGTTGATTGCTGGAAAGGAGGCGCTTTGGCCTTTTTGTTTCTTTCTGGGCCATCTCTTTTGAAAGGTATGTAGATGTTGTTTATCTCTACGTGCCTGTTGATGGCCAATTTGATGGTGGCTGATGCCTGACAGCAAGAAAACAACCTAGCACAGAGAGCACCAAGAGCCCCACAGTTCAATTCCGAGCTACGGATATTCTCTTTTATCTACACCTGAGTTGCTCAATGTCTATGAAGATTCTCAGTCATCCAGGTCGTGGTTGTCCCAAGGGTGCTTTTTGAAGAGGCAACTGGACTTTCTGTTTTTTCTTTGGAAGATGTTTCGCTTCTCATCCAAGAAGCTTCTTCAGCTCTGACTGAATGGTGGGAACGGAAGGATTTATACTCCTTGCAGACAGCTGGTCATTTGCATCCTTTTAGAGAGTCGTTGAGGCCACTTGGAGGTTTTATCTGTGTCCTCGGGGTCACCTTAGTGGTGTAAATGGGTGTGGAGCCTTCTTGGAACTGCTGAAAAGAGTGTGTTGTAGACTGGAGATAGATGATGTCATATCCCTTTACCTCTGTTGAGAGAGGGCTGTTCAGTTTTTGACATAGATGGCCTCTTTGACCCCTCTTTCAAACCAGTGGTCCTCTCTGTCCAAAATGTGGACTTTGTTGTCTTCAAAAAAGTGCCCTTTGTCTTGTAAATTCAGCAGACAGACTGCTGAATCTAGTCCTGATGGGTTTGTTCTCCTAGGTTGTGCCATGCATTTGTGAAGTGGCTGTTTTGTTTCCCCAGTGTACAGATCTGCATATGGCTCACTGCATTGTGCTGCGTATACCACGTTGCTCAGTTTCTGTCTGAGTGTTTTGTCCTTGGGGTGGACAAGCTTCTGCCTTAGTGTATTCTTGAATTTAAAGTGTGCGCATATGTTGTGTTGACTGAAGATCCTCCTGAGCTTTTCAGATATCATTCTTGCCTAAGCTCTTGCAAGGAAATGCCTCTGGAGAAACACGAATTTTTCTTTTCTAGCTGAATACCAGATCCTGTGCGGCAACCAGGCGCCCGGCTTCATCATCGACATTCACACAGGGAAACCAATTGGTGAGCGTCCCTCGAACTTTGTGTGACCCACAGCTAATACCATTGCATCGAGGGGGATGTTTGTGTCAGTGCGTCAATCCAACCTAAATATTAAAACAATTATAAACTAAGAAGAGTTTATAAGAAAAACAAAACCTAGTGTGTACTTTTAATTTTTGATTTTCTTTTTAAGATGAATGATTGTTCCCTTTAAAAAAAACACTATTAAAAAAAAGTGAAAACAATCCTAAAAGCAATAGAAATAAGAACACAAATCATTAAGTATTAAGATATGTAAAGTTAAATATAGTAGCTGGAGCAGTGAAGGGTTGTGCAGTGAACCAGAACACACAGTTATGGTTATTGGAGGAGGGATGGCTCCTGCATGAGGCAACCTACGCTGTGATTGGTTGTGTGGGTGTAAAGGGGGAGTTTCCCTGTTTTCCCGCCTTTTTCTTCTGTGTGCCCCGTGTGCTCTGGGATTTACCTCATGATGTTCCTGTTTGCCTAACTATCTAGTTTGCTCTATATATTGATATAAAATATATGTATTTATATCAAACTATAAGTTTGTTTCAGCATCTCTGACTTCATCTGGACACCGGCTGCGCAATTAATTCCCTGACAAGAAAGCAATAAAACAAAAAATAAATCAGCGGGAACATTTGAATTCCGCACAATTCTTTACAAAGTTCAGTTGATCCCACGGTTCCCACAGCTAAATGCGGGGTGGGGCGTCTTTTGCTTGTGCTCAGCCTTGTGTTACACACATCCCACCCCTTTGAAAAGAAGGTGTAGCTTTTGTCCAACTGGCCCCACCCTCTTCCACCCCCTCCCTCTTTCCATGCAGATATTGACGAGTGCAGTGAGATTCCAGCCATTTGCACCAATGGCGTCTGCATCAATCAGATCGGCAGTTTCCGCTGCGAATGCCCCATCGGCTTCAGTTATAACAACATCTTGCTGATCTGTGAAGGTCAGAGTCGGGGCTGCCATTTAAGGAGGGGGGGAGTGACCTCCAAAGGGAAATGTGACAAGTAGGATAAAAGTGATGAACGGATTGGGCAAGTGGTAATACAGGAAGAAGAAACAAGCAGGGAGATATAGCTGCACCTGCCATGAATATCATTTAATTTCTTTGTAAATACAGGTAGTCCTCGCTTAGCGACAGCCATTGGGACCGACATCTCCATTGTTAAGTGGTACAGTTGAAAAGAACAATGTCTTGTGATTGCTCCAATTGAACAACAGCAGTTGCATCACTTCTGATTGCAGTCGTTCAATGATTTCTGTGAGGGCGATTTGTGACTTCCCGCTGGCTTCCCCAATGACTTTGTTTGGGGAAAGCCGCCAGGGAAGCTCATTGCTGGTGATCACGTGATGGAGGGACATTGTGATGGCTGCAACTATAGGTAGTCCTTGACTTACAGCCACAGTTGAGCCCAGAATTTCTGTTGCTAAGTGAGACAGTTGTTCAGTGAGTTGTGCCTGATTTTACAACCTTTCTTGCGACCGTTGTTAAGTTAGTAACATGTTTGTTAAGTGAATCTGGCTTCCCCATTGACTTTGCTTGTCCAAAGGTCACAAAAGGCGACCCCAGGACCCAGCAACCGTCATAAATATGAGTCAGTTGCCCAAGCATCTGAATTTTGATCACGTGACCCTGAGGATGTTGCAGCAGTCGTAAGTGTGAAGAACATCCATAAGTCACTTTTTTCAGTGCTGTTGTAACTTCGAATGGTCACTAAATGAACTGTTGTAAGTCAAGGACTACCTATATTGTATGTCTCCTGATTTAGTGCTGTCATAACTTCAAACGGTCATAAAATGAATGGTTGCTAAACAAGGACTACCTATGGATTTAATAGATTCAGTTTTCAGGACAGGGGTGTCCATGGGTGGAGGGGGGGCTAAAACAGTCAAAGGGAAAGTATGGCTGCTCAATCAAAGCCCCCTCCCTCTTCTCCCGCCCCTCCCCCATCCCCTTTGGTTCCTCCTCTAACATGGACAATAGGCAAAAGATAAGATGTGATGTCTTGTCACTGGTGTGGTGTGGAGAAGCCATAATGGCAAAGATGCGGTTTTCAATATACAGGTAGCCCTCAATTTACGACAAGGGAACCCGAAATTTATGTTGCTAAGTGGGAGAAATTTGTCAGATGCGTTTTGCCCCGTTTTACAATTTTTCCTGCCACATTTGTTAAGTGAATGTAGCTTCCCCGTTGACTTTGCTTGGCAGAAGGTCGCAAAAGGGGATCATGTGACAGCAACCGTCATAAATGGGAGTCAGTTGTCAAGCATCCGAATTTTGATCACGTGACCATGGGGATGTTGCAATGGTCGTCTGAAAACCAGCCTTTTTTCAGTGCCGTTGTAACTTTGAATGGTCACTAAGTGAACTGTTGTATGTAGAGGACCAGAGCGACCGAGAGAAGGTGTGGGGAGACAGGTGTTCAGACCAAAATCGGGGAGGCATTTGTCCTTCTCTCTCTTGCTGAAATTTTTCTTTCTCTTTTTCCGTCTCCTGGCAGACATAGATGAATGCAGCGGAGCGGAAAATCTCTGCCAACGAAACGCCGATTGTTTAAATATCCCCGGCAGTTACCGGTGTGAATGCTCTTCAGGATACAAGTTGTCGCCGAGCGGAGCATGTGTCGGTAAGACCGGTTCGAACCCTCATCTTAAGATGATGAAGGAGAAGCAAACGATTTTGATCATTTCAATACAAGTAATCCTCGATTTACAACCACAATGAGGACCAGAATTTTCATTGTGGTTGTTGAGTGAGGCGCACCCAATTTTTATGACCTTTATTGCCACGGTGGTTAAGGGAATCAGTGCTGCCGTGAATTGAATCACAGGGTCATTGAATGAATCCAGCTTCCCCCAATGACTCAATGTCGGAAGCCGGTTGCCAAGGGCCCAAATTTTGATCACGTGACCATCGAAATGTTGCAACTGTTGTAAACACGAGGACTGGACAGAAGTTGCTTTTTTGGGGACTGTTATAACTTTAGACAGTTACTAAGCAACTGGTTGTAAATTGACAACTGTAGTTCTTCTGTATTTTTCAACCTTGGCCACTTAGAGATGTATGAACTTCACATCCTCTAGCATGGCTGGCTGGGGAATTCTGGGAGTCGAAGTCCACACATCCTCAAGTAACCAAGGTTGGGAAAAACTGCTTCATTTGAACAGCAGGAAGGAGAAAATGTGGGTCACACTTTCTAAGGGTCGTAGTGTTGTGGCCTGTCAGCGGCCTGTGCAGATTGTAGCCGATTCTGACAACGAGGAGACTGGTGTAGTGCTGCGCCAGCAGCCTGTGCAGCTGGCACTTGAGTCGGACAGTGAGGAGGCTGGAGAAGATGTGGTGCCAGAGGCAGGGATACAGCCAGGGCCTTCAGAACCTCCAGAAGCTCCTTTATGTGAAGAGGACGAAGAGGAGGAGCCTCTTCTCAATGCACAGGTGCACAGAGCTGCCAAAAGGCAGGAGTGGCTCCTCAGGAGGAAGTCTCCTCGAGAGTAAGGCTTGGAGCTAATTGGCCACTCCCTTAGCCTATTTAAGGAGGAACGTCGACTGAAGCAATTTGCAGGGAACAACTTTAGTTCACTCTCCTTCGTGTCTACAAAACTGCTTCTGGGCTTTCTGCCAACTCTAGTAAGACTGTGATTACTTTATCTTAGAATTCTGGTAGGCTGTTAAGACAGTTCATTAACAGCCTTTGAATGATAAAGACTAAGTTGTTTTGAATAAATAAGCTTTGTATAGAGTTTGTGTGTGCTGCGTTCTTTGGGGTCCGTAGCTGGGGCAGAACACGTAGCATCATCGCACTATGCTTTGGTCCAAGCCTGACCAGTCTCAGATTTGGGCTCGTCCTTCTTCCCGGCTTTTCTCTCTTCAAGCTAATTTCCTGTCTTTCGTTGTGTTTCAGGCCGCAACGAGTGCCAAGAGATCCCCAACGTTTGCAGCCATGGGGATTGTGTCGACACAGAAGGGAGTTACCTTTGCATCTGCTACAATGGGTTCAAAGCCACGGGGGACCTGACCATGTGCATGGGTCGGTATCGCAGGGGTTCGACATCCTTACAGCACGCCAGTCCTGCGGAGGCGTCTCCCTTCTTTCTAAAACTTCCAGTTATAGGCCTGGTTTGCTAGTTCGCCAGTTGTTCACAAACCAGGAAGTTCCCACCCTGTTGTAGTGCATCCTGTGTGACCTTGAGCCCATCACCATCTCACCCTACTTGGAGGCGTTGTCATTGGAGGAGTTTACCTGTAGGGAATTTTGTCCCAAAGGTGCTTTTTTAAAGAGGCAACTGGACTTTCTGGTTTTTCTTTGAAGACATTTCGCTTCTCATCCGAGAAGCTTCTTCAGCTCTGACTAAATGGTGGGGAATGGAAGGATTTATATATCTTGAAGACAGCTGGTCATCTGCATTCCTTTTAGAGAGTCGTTGAGGCCACTTGGAGGGATACAACATCATCTATCTTTCTACACCCTACAACACAATCCTTTCAGCAGTTCCAAGAAGTAGTTTGCACTACTCAGGTGACCCTGAGGACATAAGATAAACCTCTAAGTGGCCTCAGTGACTCTCAGAAATTGTGCAAGTGACCAGCTGACACGACTCGCTAAAAGAATGCAAATAACCAGCTGTCTGCAAGGAATATAAATACAAGTATCCCTTGGGGAGCCTGTGTGGCGATAGGAAAACTTAAAACATAGAACCCCGGGGCTGGAAAGGGCTTCAGAGGTCTTCTAGTCCAACCCCCTGCTCAAGGCAGGAGTCCTTATACCATCACCACCCAATAGTTCTCCAGTCTATTTTCAAAAACCTCCAGCGATGGAGCATCCATAACATTATATGGTGGGTTTTTAAAATGGGGTGGTGTTGGCCTACTTCACAGGGCTGTTGTTGTAAAAATTACACTGGAGCCATCTCCATGAAGTGTTACACAGATGTTATCCTGGTAATAACAACAACAACAATAATAATGTCATCCTTGTTCGCCCGGCAGACATCGACGAATGCGACCGCCAACCCTGCGGGAACGGCACCTGTAAGAACACAGTGGGGTCCTACAACTGCCTTTGCTTCCCAGGCTTCGAACTGACCCACAACAATGATTGCATGGGTAAGGGGGTGCGGTTGGGACAAGAGGAAGGGATGGCTGAGCCTCCAGGAATGGTGATACTGACCCCCCACATCTCATCCCACTCTCCCCACAGATATCGACGAGTGCTCCTCCCTGGCCGGGCAAGTCTGCCGCAACGGACAGTGTATCAACAACATGGGATCCTTCCGGTGCCTGTGCCAGGAGGGCTACGACCACACACCGGATGGCAAGAATTGCATTGGTGGGTATCTCCCTGGGTCTTTAGAAGGTGTTGAGAGAACCAACGTGTCATCCCCCTCTCTTCTCTTGTTTTATATAGACACAGCCCTCTGCCCTGGATTCGTATTTCTTCTTTCTAGAAGGGTAGAGTTGGAAGGGAACCCCCCCAAGGGTCATCTAGTCCAACCCCCTGCAGTCTGCAGGCAAGCCAATTCAACAGGTACAGCTGTTGAAAAAAAACCTCCAAAGAGGCTCACCTACTCCACCTCTGTCTTCATGGCCCTTCTCAATCTGGTCCGGTTTGCCTACTACATCTTTTTCAAGAGGCCACACCCAGATCTAATCCAGTGACAGGTAGTCCTCGATTTACGACTATTCGTTGAGCGGCGACAACGCTGAAAAAAAGGGACTTACAACCAGTCGCACTTGAAAAAGCTTGCAGGATCCAAGTGACAATCTTCCCAGCCAACTTCTGACAAGCAACAGAGAAGCCAACAGGGAAACCAGCAAACCACAATGACATGATGTCTCGCTTAACGACCACACCAATTCACGATGGATTTTCTGGGTTCGATTGTGGTTATAAGTCGAGGACTATCTGCACTGTACTGAAGACAAGCCCAATCAAGTATTAATATTTCTTCCCATCATTTGGAAAAATAACCGTCTACCATTGGACTAATCGCGTTGCCCTTCTTTGCAACAACTTCACAACTGCAGGCTTGCTTGGTTGATACACACACAAACATACAGAGTTCCAAATTTTCCTGTCAGCTGGATTGCTGGGCTGGAAAGAATTCCTGTTGTTGGGATCTGTTCTACGAGAGGTAGTCCTCAACTCACAACCTTCATTAGTGACCATTCGAAGTTAACAACGGCACCGAATGCCACACTTACGACCCTTTTAGCATCCCCTCCCTGGTCACATGATCAAAATAAGGATGCTTGGCTCGCATGTATGATGGTGGCAGCCTCTCGGGGGTCATATGATCCCGTTTTACGACCTTCTGATGAGCAAAGTCCATGGGGTAGCCAGATTCACTTAACAACCATGTTACTAACTTAACAAATGCAGTGATTCACTTAACAGCTGAGGCAAGGAAGGTTGTAAAATGGAAAAACTCACAGCACCACTGCTCAACTACGGGCAATTTTGGGCTCAGTTGGAGTCGTAAGTCGAGGACTACCTGCGTAAGGCTG
Organism: Arizona elegans; assembly: GCA_022577455.1. Lineage (NCBI taxonomy): Eukaryota > Metazoa > Chordata > Lepidosauria > Squamata > Colubridae > Arizona > Arizona elegans. The sequence continues at coordinate 17,602,262 of JAKOOJ010000018.1, forward strand.
GACGGCTTGATTTCCAAAGGCTTAGCCAGTGTCTCCTACACCCATGCAGTGTCGGAAACCCTCCCTGATCTCTAGGGCAGGGACAGCACTCCCAGCCGTGGGGAAGGTGACGTGGGGTTTTTCTTCCATGCAGACATCAACGAGTGTGTCAGCCTACTGGGAAGCTGCTCCCCGGGAACGTGCCACAATTTGGAAGGCTCCTTCCGTTGCATTTGCCCTCCCGGCTACGAAGTGCAGAACGATAACTGTATCGGTAAGAAGCACAATGCACCCCAGACAAATGCACGCTTTTGATGGCTGGGTCCTGCTTGGTGTGGGGGGGGGGGGAATGTCTGTGGCCCCCTCTGGCTTTGATCCCTCGGTAGCACATAAGGGAATAGGGTCCTCCCCTGGGGGAGGGGTCAAAAAAGTCAAGATGGCGGCCAAACTCACACTATCTAAGCCCTTTTTTATGTGCATTGATCCTTGGAGGAGAGGATTTTCCTGTCCCTCCCAGCACTAAAACTGCCTATAGACCAAATTCAGGGTACTGGAGGTGGGTGGGAGCAGCCTTTAATCCATCTCGGTGGGTTGCAGATATCAACGAATGTGAGGAAGACCCCAACATCTGTCTGTTCGGTACCTGCACCAACACCCCTGGCACTTTTCAGTGCATCTGCCCACCTGGTTTTGTCCTGTCTGACAACGGTCGGCGCTGCTTTGGTGAGTGTGCCAACCACATATAGTTATAATATGTAATCCAGGCTGGGGATGGGCGTGTTTTGTCTCCACGTCTGTGCACGCATTAGACGACTACATCTCCCATCACCTCAGTCCAAAACTTCCCCCTTTAGGGAGCAAGGATCTCAGACGATCAGCCGTCCTGCCCGCTGGAAAATTATCTCAGGAGTATTGCTTTATAGAGCACATGGCAGCGTTCCTTCGGTGCACTGGGAGCAGCGGGAAGGGGGGGCAGGGGAGTAGCGGATGGTTTCACACACACAACCCAATACTGCGCATGTGCAAATGGAGCATTGCACGCTTACCTGCCACTTCCGTGGCCCGGTTCCCAACAGACCGTGTGTGGCCCGGTGCTGATCCATACACAGGGAGGTTTTGAAACCAGAATCAGGACAGAGCTGAGAGGGACCTTGGAGGCCTTCTAGTCCAACCCCACTCCTCCTGCCCAAGCAGGAGACCCTTTCCCATTTCATACAAATGGCTGGATACCCTGCCCCGTTTAAACAGAGAGTCCCATAGCCCTGGCGTATGGCACACAGCACCAGGAGTAAAATTATACAGAAGCAGCACATAATACTATGGTACACGCATGATAGGAAAATGTAGAGGAAAATGTGCTCTCAAAACATTTTTATTTCAGCAGGCTGGCCTGGCCTAACTCTCCCTTTTAAATTTTTAAATCGTTTAATTTGTTTATAAATTGGGTGTTTTAAATTTGTTTTGGCCAAAAAATTTAATAATTTTAATGGATTTTTAATGTTCGTATTATCTGTATTTTATCTTGGCTGTTCACCACCCTGAGTCCTTCGGGAGTAGGGCGGTATAGAAATTTGATAAATAAATAAATAAATAAAATAGAGGTTTTTTGCAAGGTTTGAGGAATTCAGGAAATTATATTTATTATTTATTTATTTTATTTATTTTATGCAATTTGTATGCCGCCCTATCTCCGAGGACTTAGGGCAGCTCACAACAGTAAAATGCATAATTTAAAACAGTTTAAAATTCATTAAAAACTTCCCCATCAGTCCAGGCTACGGAACAACCAGGTCTTCAACTCGCGGCAGAACGAGCGAAGGTCAGGGACCATCCGGAGTTATATGCAAGTTATAGGTTACGTGTTAACATACCTTGATTCATAAGAATAGAATAAACACCCTCTATATATTAATATCGAAGCCATTTATCCAACTAAGCAGACAGTATTCGTTACTTGAACAAAATCTGCTTTTCCTACTGTGTAGGGTCTCAAATCGCAGCTGGTCACAGTGTCCGGCGAAGAGCACTGCATCACATTCAGGGGAGGATAACAGAAACAACAGAGTTGGAAGGGACCTTGGAGGTCTTCTAGTCCAACCCCAAGTGGCCAAATGTTCTACCCCGTGGGTCCCCAACTTGTGGGACACAGCCCACTATCGGGCCATGGTGTATTCGCAAATGGGCCACGTGAGGGCCTAGTCACACGAGCATCTTGGGTGCTCGGAGCCCCACTCGTGCGAGTAATGAGTACTTGTGTGTGCACACACACACACGCATTTGCCTACCACTCCCACAAAATCATCCCCGGAAAATTTTGGAGAACTCTGTTCTACCCCATTTAAACAGGGAGTCTTGGCACATCAAGTGTGTCCTGTGTGTTGTCGATAGACTTCTTCTCACAGTGGAGTCTCCGCTGGTGACGCCTGTTAAGGATATTGTTGTGTTACCAACCAGCAGAGTAAGTGCACAGAGAAACGGTACTGAGAGCAATGAATACAATACATACAAACTGGTTTAACAAAGCTTTATCTTTGTAGTGAAAAACAATTGCATAGTCTTTTAGTCAATCCAAGGCTTTAGCCATTCAAATCAATCCGGAGTTACAGAAATCATTCTTACCATACAAACAGCAGTAGGTAATAAACAGCAATTCAACACTGGTAACAAATCACGATGGTAGCAGATCCATCCACTTCTTCACACACGACAGTAACAGTTCCAGCCGACAAGTCAAGCAATAAGTCAAGCGACAATGACTATAGCTCGGCTCTCCTCTTATATACAGTTTACACTAGTAATTATCCACTTAAGATAAGTGAAGTCAGCAGTGCAATGACTCAACAGTACAATTTGGATAATTGCAGTCAGCAGTCAGTCAGCAGTCAGTTACAATGACTCATCAGTACAATTACTCGGCATTACATCTTAAAGTTACAGAATACATTTAAAGTGATAGAACACTTATATTGCCTGGACAACTTGTTAGGCTTACACCATATCCTAACAATGCCATTGCTATGGGAGGGCCAGAGGTGGAGGAGGCAGGGACCCTCTCTCCCCTCCTACCCCAGGCAGATGCCTGCAGGTCTTCCCTGTTTCCTGACCACATGTATTCCCCCTCCCCAATCTTTGCAGACACCCGCCAGAGTTTCTGCTTTACCCGCTTCGACAACGGCAAGTGCTCGGTGCCCAAAGCTTTCAACACCACCAAGGCTCGATGCTGTTGCAGCAAGATGCCAGGCGAAGGCTGGGGAGACCCTTGCGAGCTGTGCCCCCAGGAAGGCAACGGTAGGAGACGGACAGCAGGGAGGGCAGAGGGAGGGAGGGAAGGAGGCCTGGGAGTCCATCATCATCATCCCCCCTTCCCCAGTCTCTTTGACGGTTTTTCCCTGATGATCCTAGGGAGACCCCTGCCTCTCCTCCCCTCCATCAGCAGGGAAGAGGCTGTCCCTTGCACCCAAGGGAGTTAGGGGTCTTCCCCCCCAAATGGGAGCAATACAACCATTTCTTCAACTTTGGACATGGGTCTGGAGGAGGGGAGTGTGATGACCTGGGACATGGCACAGAGGCAACACAGGCAGCTGTCAGTTCAAACCGTTCCTTTATTGCTCCAAATTTCCCCAAAAACTCCCACATTTCTGGCATGCCCCAGAGCGAAGTGATGACACATACCTCCAGCAGGATCCAGGAAGCCAGGAAGAAAGCAGGAAATCCAGGAAAATTCAAATGTCGGCAACAACATTCAACACTCCATGAATTCAGGGTTTGTTCCAGACAAATGCCCCTCCCCACAGCATCTCCTTAAGGTCTCAGTCCCCAGGTGTGCCTTATGGAGAGGGGAGGGCACTCTCCTCCTGAGTAGTCGAGTCAGCCTGCGCTGTTCTCACCTTCTCTCCACTCTCCGTGCTCGAGGATCAGGAGGGGGTGGTCCTTGCTCATCGCCTGAGCTCGATCTCTCATGATCACTGCTTAGCCTCTCTTGGTCAACCTGACCCCCTTCCTCCCTGCTTACAAGCTGTCCCAATCCTGAAAGGTCCTGGCCTGACTGGGCCTGCCCCTCCCCATTTTCCTCGAAACCAATGAAGCCGCCACCTCCATCGGCTCCAGTTCTGGCTTGACTTCCTCCGAGTTTCAGGCTCCACAGGGGCATGACAGGGAGGGTGTTGGAGAAATTTTTAAAAGCTGAAATAGTTGTATTGTTCTTTCTTTTCTTCTTTTTTGTTCTTTTTATATCGGTTTCCATCGCTTCTAAGGACCCAGAGTCATCGCAACGAGATGGGCATTAAAAGTAGTCCTCAACTTACGACCACAGTTGAGAACCCGAAATTTCCATCGCTAAGTGAGACCATGGTGAAGTGGCTTTCACCCCATTCTTGCTCGATAAGGGAATCACGGCAACGGTTAAGTTACTCAGACGGTTGTAAAGGGAATCCGACTTCCCCATTGCTTATAAGAAGGTCGCAAAAGGGGATCATGTGACCCCGGGACACTGCTCTCGTTGTAAATAGGAGTCCGTTGCCAAGGGTCTAAAATTTTGATTGGGGATGCTGCAACGGTCGTAAGTGTGAAAATGGTCGTAAATCAGGGTTTTTTCAGTGCTGCTGTAACTTTGAACAGTCACTAAACGAATAGTTCTTTTTTGTTGTTGTTCTTTTTATATTTGTTTTAATTGTTTTTTAAGCCATCCAGAGTCCTGAGTTGCTTTGAAAAATAAATACAGCTAATCCTTGACTTGCGACCATTCGTTTACCAATAGTTCGAACTTACAATGGCACTGAAAAAAGTGACTTATGACTGCTCTTTGCGCTCAACGACTGTCCTACCAGAGTCAGGCGATCAAAATCCTATTACTTGGCAACTGGCATGTACTTATAACGGTTGCAGCCTCCTGGGGTCACACCATCACCATTTGTGACACACACACACAGAGAGACAGCCGGCTTTTGACAAACAAAGTCACTGGGGGAAGCTGGATTCACTTAATGACCATTGATTCACTTAACAACTGTAGCAACACAAAAAAAAGACCGTAAAATCGGGTACAACTCTCTTAGCGTTTGCCTCTCTTATCAACACATTCTGATCCAATTGTGGCCGTAAATTAAGGACCCGCTGTAGAATAAACACTTGTTAGAGGAATGACAGCAGGTCTTGCCTCTCCCATCCGCAGTTGCCTTCCAAGAATTGTGTCCGTACGGCCACGGTGCCATTCCGGGGCTCGGAGATTCCCGAGAAGGTAAGCACTCAAAGCCAAGAGTGAGTTTTATCTTTACCTCTGTACCTCCTTGGGAGCTTTCGCCAGGATTAAGCAGCCTGGCTTTCATCCAGATGTGAAGATAGACTGCTCAGAACAATGGAGGCTTTTCCTCCATTTGGGGGATGGGATGGGATGGGGAAGAAAGAATCAGCCATTCCTGGGTGGAATGGGACAACTCACCGCAGGACAATTCGATTTAATTATTTAAAATAATTTAAAATTTTATTTTATTTTTATTTAAAATCAAATGAATGCTTTAATTTTTCACTCTGTCCCTCCTTTCTCATCCTTTCTTTAATTATTCTATTCCACTATTTCTTTGATATTAGTGTAACTCTTGTCCCATGGCAGGTTGGCCGCCACAAGTTGTCCTAGACCAGTTATGGTTAACCTTTTTGCCATCACGTGCCAGGAGCGAGGGGGGGGAGGCCACATGCATGCATGCCTACACCCATAATTCTATGTGTCCTGCCCCCACCTATGCACATTCAACCCCCCCACACCGTGACACACCTCCACCCCCACCAGTCATGGCATGTGATGGTATGGTGGGCCTGGTACGCCCATTTTTCTTTCTCCCCAGGCTCCAGAGCCTTTCTAGGAGCTTGGGGTGGGTGAAAACGAGCTTAGGGAGGGCAAAAATCACCCCCCATGGAGGCTGTCTGGAGGCTGAAAATGGCCCATTTGCCAATTTCCGGTGGGACCGGAAAACCCATTTTTTGCTCTCCCCAGCCTCCAGAGCCTTTCTAGGAACCTGGGGAGGGCAAAAACAACCTTCCCAACACGCGAATTTCATCAAACGTCAGAAAATGTGCAAGTCGCAAAAGTGAGCCCAACTCCCCTTGTTTATGCTCGGGAAGCATGCATAAAACATTGTTCTTGATAAAATACACAATCCCGAAAGTTTTGGAGGCCACTGTCTGAGAGGACAGAAATTGCTTTGCTTCGCTCGCACGTGTGCCAAACTTGCGCTCCGCACAAGCGTGTTATCTGCCCAGCTGAGGTGCGGCAATCCAATCTGCCGCACCTATCAGCTGGGCTGAAAAAGAAGAAATAAAGGTAGGAATAATGCGGGGGTGGGTGGGAGGGCCCAGCTCTCAGACAAAGAGAACCGGTTCAGTGACGTCACATTGTCACCGCTACCGGCTCGGCCGAACCGGGAGGACCCCACCACTGGATTGGACACACAAGGAATTTGTCTTGGTGCATAGGCTCTCAGTGTACATAAAAGAAAAGATACGTTCATCAAGAATCATAAGGTACAACACTTAATGATAGTCATAGGGTACAAATAAGCAATCAGGAAACAATATCACTATAAATTGTAAGGATACCAGCAACAAAGTTACAGTCATACAGTTGTAGGAGGCTTGGCTGTTGTTGGTGTGTCTGAGATGGGGGTTGTGGAGATAGGTGGCTGTAGTTTCCTTTCAAACCTGCAGTAAAACCCGTTCAGGTCATCTGCCAGTTGTCAATTTCCTTCAGCCTGGGAAGGTTTGCCGTAGCCAGTGATATTTTTAAGAGTTTCCCACATGTTTGCTGGTTCATTTGTTGAGAACTGATTCTTTAGCTTTTCAGAGTAGCTTCTTTTTGCTGCTCTGATCTCCTTTGTTAATACATTTCTGGCCTGATTGTACAGCATTTTATCACCTTTTCTGTAAGCTTCCTCTTTGGAATGACGTAGCTGCTTAAGTTTAGTTGCGAACCAAGGTTTGTTGTTACTGTATATTCGCAAGTTCCTGGTGGGTACACATAGGTCTTCACAGAAGCTGACATATGATGTTAAAGTCTCTGTGAGTTCATCTATGTCTGCAGAGGTACTTTCAAAAACATTCCAATCAGTGCAGTCAAGGCAGGCCTGTAGCTTTAACTTTGCCTCCTCGGTCCAAGTCTTCACTGATTTAATTGTTGGTTTTGTGATTTTAAGTCTTTGCCTGTAAGCAGATACAAGGTGAATCATGCAATGATCAGAGTGTCCCACAGCTGCTCATGGTAAGGACCGATAAGCATCTTTTAGTGTTGTGTAGCAATGATCTAAAGTATTCTTGCCTCTAGTGGGACAATTGACATGCTGAAAGTATTTTGGTAGCTCTTTCCCTAAGTTTGCCTTGTTTAGATCTCCCAAAATAATGGCCAGTGAATCGGGGTATTTGGCTTCAGCCTCCATAATTTGGTCAGCTAGAGTTCATAATGCCTTGTTTACACAGGCTTGTGGTGGGACATAAACAGCAATTAGAAGAAATGAAGAAAATTCACGAGGTGAATAGTATAGTTTGCAGTTGATAATGTCTCTAGGTTTTCTTCACAGAATTTATATATTAGTTATATCCTGAGACCAGCTGTTGTTGATATATAAGCATAAGCCTCCTCCCTCCTTTTTACCAGATGTTTCTGCAATTCTGTCTGATCATTGAATCTGAAACCCTGGGATATACAGGCTGCTATCTTCAATTGATTCATTTAACCAGGTTTCAGAGAAGCATAGGGCTGCTGAATTGTAAAAGTCAGAATTGTATCTGTTTAAAAGGAGTATTTCATCCATCTTGTTAGCAAGTGAATGTACGTTGGTTAGGAAAATTGAAGCCAGAGGAGTTTTATTTCTCCTAGTCCTTAACCTGCTTAAAATTCCCGCCCTTTTACCTCTCTTTCTCCGCTTCGTCCGTTTGGTTTTTTTGATAATCCATGATTCCAGGGAAATTGCTTCTTCCTGTGTTAGAATCTCCTCTGCATTTGTAAAGACTGGGGTGGGGGAAAGATCACAGAAAGCTGCTCCTTAAAGAAATGTTGCTTAATTTTTAGCAGATGGTCTCGTGAGTAAGAAATCCATAGTGAGTCGCAGAGAATATTAAAAATAAAGAAACCATTAGAGAGCATTTCACCGAGGCAGCCTTCGGAGGCGCCATCTTGGATCAAACAGCAAGCTCTGACTTTTCCAGCTTTGTGGATCAGCGGGGTGGGGGATGGGGGGAGAGGGGATGGTTCTGCGTGAGCGGCAGGCGAGCGCCTGCCATTTGCACAAATGGAGCTGCATGTACATGCTCGCTCATCCGCCCTCTGCATGTGCAAGTACAACTGTGTGTGTGTGTGCACGCTCGTCTGCCACTTCAGCGGCCCAGTTCTGAACGGGCTGCAGTCCAGTAGTGGGTTGTGGCCCAGGGGTTGGGGACCCCTGCAGTAGAATAAGGTAATAACAAACAACTTAATTTTTTACTTTTATGTAATAATATATATTAGCCACTTCTATAGCAACAAAGCTTTTTTAAAAAATCTTTTCACGACCCCATAATCCCTTGTGGGGTGGAGTCTGGGCAATTGAATGGAGCTGAGTTATTACTGGCTGGATGCCCTTCCTGTCGCCAATGCAGAGTTTTGTTCAGCAGATACATTCTCATTGTGCCCAGAGAGAGAAATATCTGCCTCTTCCTAGGATCGAACTCACAATCTCCTGATTGCGAGGCGAGAACTCCACCTCTAGGCCACCGCACCTATAACAACAAACCTATCTAAGCTGCAAAACCCCAAATCAAAGTTTCTTTTTTTTCCCCCACTTCGAGCACTTTATTGTAGCAAAGGAAAAGGAATTGGAAATCAATTCTTTTCCTTTTCCTTTCCCCTTTCCCCTACACTTTCTCCTCTTCCCATCTTCCTCCCCTGTTTTCCCATTGCATGTATTTTCATTTTTCTTAGTATTTTTATATTTTCTATTTTGATAAACTAATAAAAATACTCAAATCAAAGTACCCTACCACATTTGGGGGGAGGGCTTGTGCCTTTTGAGAAAGTGAAAACAGCCCAGAAGGGTTAGTACAAAGGCACATAGCCCATGGTGTTGCTCATTCCACACGGTCTCCTCGGCAGATGTGAACGAGTGCGCAGAGAATCTGGGTATCTGTATTAACGGCGCCTGCATCAACACGGACGGGTCCTTCCGCTGCGAATGCCCCTTCGGCTACAACCTGGACTACACCGGGGTCAACTGCGTGGGTGAGTGGGGGGCCGCCACACCTGCCATCTCGGGAGGGGGGGGCTGTTCAATCCTTACTTGAAGCTTTTCCTTCAAGTAGACGAATTTACTCCCTTCCTTTCTCGTATCCTTGGCAGACACCGACGAATGCTCCATCGGCAACCCATGCGGGAACGGTACCTGCACCAACGTGATCGGGGGCTTTGAATGCGCCTGCGATGAAGGATTTGAGCCGGGGCCAATGATGACCTGCGAAGGTAATGTCCACTTTATTTTCCTTTCGATTGATTGGATTTCTGGAGCTGCCCTTCTCACCTTTGGGAAGATCGCAAGGGTAGAAAACGTATCAGCAGCTACCTGGATGGATGGGAGAGGGAAAGCGAAAGTAACTGCTGTATCTCCCTGAGACACTGCCTCAAGATCAACCAGTTGGGAGAAGAAAGCATGTGCATACTAATCCATGCTTGAAGTGGCCATTCTGAAAACATCTTGCGTGGACATGATTGGTCATGGGGATGGAGAATCAGCAATGGGAGGCAGTTAAAGGAAGGAAAACATTTTGTGTACGATTCTCAGTTCTGGCTCTACATTTGGTCTCTAATAAAATTATACCTTTCTCAACAAATAGAGCCAAGGATCGTTTCTATTTAGAGGTTTAAATGATGGCAGGTCTAACACAACAACCGGAAAAAATCCATCATAGAATCACAGGGATGGAAGGGACCATGGGAGGCTTCTAGTCCAACCCCACAGCTCAAGGCTGGAGACCTTATTCCATCCCAGACAAATAGCTCCATCCAGTCTTGAGGGCTTCTAGCGATGGGGTCACGTCTTCACCTCCAACCTAAAAGCCAGCAGGTCAAAGCTGTTAAAAGATTGAAGACCATCCATCTGTGCCATAGACAGAGACTATCCTTCTGACCATAGACAGCACCACATGCCTCCTGAAGAAGCCCACATCATTTGTTGTCCACAGATAGACTTCTTCTACTCTGGGAGGATCTACTGTATTAGGATTGTATGTATTTGAACGGTAACTAAACAATTGTGTATGGGAGGGAGGGAGAAAGAGAGAGAGAGAGATAACAGTGATAGATAGATGGATGGACAGACGAACGGACAGACAGACAGATAGATTTCTATTCTATTCTATTCTATTCTATTCTATTCTATTCTATTCTATTCTATTCTATTCTATTCTATTCTATTCTATTCTTCATCAGTGGAACAATTTGCCTCCAGAAGTTGTGAATGCTCCAACACTGGAAGTTTTAAAGAAGAGACTGGACAACCATTTGTCTGAAATGGTATAGGGTTTCCTGCCTCAGCAGGGGGTTGGACTAGAAGACCTCTGAGGTCCCTTCCAACTGTGTCATCCTCTTCTATTCAACTAGCTGTATTTGTTTCTCTGTTGGCGGCATTTTTGTGCCTTCTGTTTCCCAGAGATTCTTGGCAGCTAAGGCAAAGTTTTGTCGAAATTGGAAAACGAAGCTGGCATAAAACATTAAGACGAGTTAAGAGACTTGAGTTAAGGGAAACATCAGTCAATAGATTTGGATTTATTCCTCTTCCCTGGAGGTTTTCAATCAGAGGCTGGTTCATCCTCTAATCAGGGTTTAGGGTTTAGTTTTCCGAGCTTTCGGATTCGTGCTGGAGTCTGTCCTCAGGGAACTTCTCTCTAGCACGATGTATGCTTGGGCTACTCTATTTGTAGTATTTATGTGGAGCCTGCTTGTGTGTGTGGCTTTTTAGGTGTTGAGTCAGGAGTGAAATGCTCCCAGTTCGGACCGGATCGCCTGATCCGGTAGCGATGGAGGCTGGTGGTTCAGAGAACCAGTAGCAAAAATCCCTGCCCTCCCCCCCACCATGCCCAGCTGAGCCGCGCAATCATCAGAGGCTTTTTTTTTTTTACTTTTAAAAGCATTTTTTCTACAACCTGCTTTTAAAAGTGAGGGAAAAAAAAAGCCTCTGATGATCGCGTGGCTCATCTGGGATCCTCAAAGGCTTTTAAAAGAAAAAAAAAACCTTTTTTTTAAAAAAAGCCTCTGCCGATCAGGCAACTCAGCTGGGATCGTCAGTCTTTTCGCCGAAGAGGTTGTAGAAAAAATGCTTTTAAAAGTAAAAAAAAAAATGGCCACGCCCACCCAGTCACCTTAACCCCCCTCCAAGCCACGCCCACAGAACCAGGAGTAACAAATTTCAGATTTCACCACTGTGTTGAGTGGGGTGTGGGCAGTGGTGAAATCCTCTGCAGTTTGCCACCAGTTCGCTGCATGTGCAATGCACATCAAATGCACACGGAAAAAGGAGGCTTAAGAAGGTAAGTAGAACAGCAGAGGGGGAACAGCTGTGCTGCGCGATTTAGATTTAGGAAATCCTGCTTTCTAGCGAATATAAATCGTGCGGCACAGCTGATTGTCAGAAATACCGGTTCGGACCAACCAGTAACTTTTTTAACTACCAGTTTCCCCAAACCAGTAGCTTTTTTTTACTACCGATTTGCTCGAACCGGTAGCTTTTATTACTACCGGTTCGCCCGAACCAGCGCGAACTAGTAGCATTTCACCCCTGGGTGTGGGTAACCAGCTATGAAGTCATTAGCTGTTGTTTCCTTGTGCTGCCAAGCCCTCGCCTCCTAAGTACTTGATAAGCTGGTAGTAAATCAGCTCTCCTGTGGACAGACGAGGGGCCCGTTTCCCAGTCTTCAATCTCTTCTCTGGCTGTTTTTGTCCCTGCTCGACTGACAATCTTAGTAGTTGCAAAACTGAACGTGTGTCTTTGTTCATTGTGACACTCCTCGACCGCTAATCGCTGAAACCTATTAATGGTCTCCCTTTCCCCACCTGTCCAATCTCCAGATATCAACGAGTGTGCCTTGAATCCGCTGCTCTGTGCTTTCCGATGCCTCAACACGCTCGGTTCCTACGACTGCACCTGCCCAGCCGGGTACACCTTGCGGGACGATCGCAGAATGTGCAAAGGTGGGGACCTTCCGTTGAGACAAGCTGACCCTTCAGGGTGCCGGTCAAGAAAATGGGTTCAGCTTTCAAAAAGGGAGTGGACGAAGGCTCTGCCCGTGGGAAGGATGCCCCCCCCCCAATAAGATTAGGGTTGCATTACAGGAGATTTAGAGGCTTCCCACCCCTGAGCTCCAGCCACCCTTCAAGAATGATGTATGTTTCCTCATGGCTCCAAAGACTCTAGAAAGAGTGCCGAGAAGAGCAAACAAGATGATTAGGGGACTGGAGGGTAAAACATACGAAGAACGGTTGCAGGAACTGGACCTGGCTAGTCTAGTGAAGAGAAGGACCAGGGGAGACACGAGAGCATCTTCCAATATTTGAGGGGCTGCCACAGAGAGGAGGGGGTCAAGCTGTTTTCCAAAGCACCTGAAGGCCAGACAAGGAATAATGGATGGAAACTGATCAAGGAGAGATCCAACCTAGAAAGAAAGAGAAATTTTGTGACAGTGAGAACAATCAACCGATGGAAGAGAAGTTGCCTTCGGACGTTGTGGGAGCTTCATCCCTGGAGGCTTTCAAGAAGAGACCGGACTCCCATCTGTCAGAAATGGTGTAGGGTCTCCTGTGTGGGCTGGGGGTTGGACCAGATGACCTACAACAGTGATGGCGAACCTATGGCATGAGTGCCACTGGTGGCACATGGAGCCATATCAGTAGGCACGCGAGCTCAGCTCCAGCACACATGCGCATGGCAGCCAGCTGATTTTCAGGCCTTCTAGGCCCACCGGAATTTGGGAAACAGGCTTATTTCCAGCCTCTGGAGGGCCTCTAGTGGGGGTGGGGAAGGCCTATTTTTCACTCTCTCCAGGCTCATAGAAAGGCTCTGGAGCCTGGGGAGAGCGAAAAACGGGGCTTCCGGTCCCACAGGAAGTTGGCAAATGGGCCGTTTCCGGCCTCCGGAGGGCCTCGGGGGGAGTGAGAAAGGCTCTTTTTGCCCTCCCCAGGCTCCTAGAAAGCCTCTGGAGCCTGAGGAGGGTGAAAAACAGGCCTCCTGGGCCCACTGTGCCATTGTGTGCCAAAAGCTGGAGGGCGCAGGGGGGTTACGCGCAAATGTGCGGAAGGTGGGCATAGAATTACGGGTATGGGCACGCGCACGGGTGACCTCCCCCCCCCCCGCTTTTGGCACGCGATGGCAAAAAGGTTAGCCATCACTGACCTGCAAGGTCCCTTCCAACCCTGTTAATCTGTAAAAAATAAAAATAAAAAGGAGATGCACAAAAAGCCTGCAGAGATCCATGGCCCGTCCGGCTTCACATTCCTTTTCTTCTTTCTTTATTTCTGCAGATTTGGATGAGTGCGCCCACGGCATGCACGATTGCGAGTCGCACGGGATGATGTGCAAGAATCTGATCGGCACCTTTGCTTGCATCTGCCCACCTGGGATGCAACGCCGGCCGGACGGTGAAGGCTGCACAGGTGAGACACGTTTTAAAACCTTAAGTTCCTAGTCCACAGGGCTTGGTCAAAGACAGGCAAGCGAGCCCAGCTGAATCAAGTCCAGGCCGGGTGAATTTTTCCACTTGGCTCTGCCCTGGTCAGCCCCCGTTTGGGGGATCCGGTTCTGGGTGCTACAGCCGCTTCCCGAGGCCAGAGGGTCATTTGACTGAAACATTGCACGGAGGAGGAGGAGGTTGGACTACTATTTTTTATTTATTTATTTATTTAATTATTTTTAATTTGATTTATATGCCGCCCTTCTCCGGAGACTCAGGGCGGCTTACAATGCGTCACCTTACTAGGGGATCTCTAAGGCCCCTCTCGCCGTTTAACGATTCCACCTTTAAATTTGGAGTTGGTCCATTTGGGGCCTAAGCAGCCTCTGTAGAAAAGAGACGTTGTGGCGTTTTAGTCATTTCGGTAAAGCGAAAGAAATGCTTTTCGCATCAGTGGCGGCATAGCTTTGGCTTCCTTGTGCAGTTGACAGAAGGACGAAGGGGGATAGAATAGCACTCTTCCAATATTTGAGGGGCTGCCCCCAAAAAAGAAGAGGATGGGGCGTCAACTTATTTTCAACAAGAAGCAATGGCTGGAAACGAATTGAGGAGAGAAACAACCTCGTTTTCTGACCTAGCTCCCCAACACGACCAATCCTCTGATGTTAACTCCCCAGACCTAGGATGTGGCTTCGCTCTCAGCAGAGGCTCTTCCGTCCCAAGGACCAGCCCATAGATTTTCACTGCTCTCCTCTCCTCTGCCTTCTTTGCATCTGTGCATCAGGCACTGGACCCAGCTGTTCCTCCTCTTCCTCATCCGCCACCTCCAGACCTCTGGGGGCTGTTGGCTCTCCATCGGAGAGCTGACAGGAAGATGAATAGATGTCTGCCACATCTATTCGTTTCCTCCCCTTGCCTTTTATCCCCAGAGCTATGGTGGGATGGCTCTTCCATCCCAAGGACCGGCCCACAGATTTCCACTGCTCTCCTCTCCTCTCCTCTCCTCTCCTCTCCTCTCCTCTCCTCTCCTCTCCTCTCCTCTGCCTTCTGCGCATCCGCATGTCAGGCACTGGACCCAGCTGTTCCTCCTCTTCCTCATCAGCTACCTCCAGACCTGGGGACTGTTGACTCTCCATCGGAGGGCTGATGGATGGCCCAGGCCCGCCTCCCTCTCCCTCTCCCCCCCACCTCTCTCTCTCTCTCTGCCAGCTCAATTCCCTCTTCCCCCTCGGAGCTCTCAGATTGCCCTGATGCTGACCCTGACTCCCACACCTCCTCCTCCTCCTCATCTGGTTCAGCTGCTGGAGGGGCCGGCAGCCGACTGTCCACAACACCTAGAATTAAGGAGAAATTTCCCTGACAGTGAGAACAATTAACCAGTGGAACTGCCTGCCACCAGAAGTCATGTTTGTTCCATCACTGGAGGTTTTTAAGAGACTGGACAGCCATTTGAGAGTGTCCTGCTTCAGCAGAGGGTTGGGTTAGAACAGGGGTGAAATGCTCCCGGTTCGGACCGGCTCGGGCAAGTAGGTAGCGATGATGGCCGGTGGTTCGGAGAACCGGTAGCAATGGCAGCTGGAGGCTCCACCCACCCGCCCACCCGCCCCATTCCCCGGACTCGGGGAATGCACCATTCCCAGACTCCTACTGCTCACCTTTCTCCCGTGGCTGGCTGTCAGGGAAGGCAAGTGCCCGAAAGGTAGCGGAGTCGCTCACTCTCCTTCTTGAATGAGCCACCCTGGTCCATGCTCCGGCTGCGCAAGCACACACCCAACCTGCCACTGAATTAAATAAACGATGTGTGCTTGCACAGCCGGCGCGTGGACCACAGCGGCTCATTCAAGAAGGAGAGTGAGCAACTCTGCTATCTTTCGGGCGCTTGCCTTCCCTGACAGCCAGCCGCCGCGGGAGAAAGGTGAGCAGTAGGAATCCGGGGAATGGGGCGGGTGGGCGGAGCGGCGGGAGAAAGAAATTTAAAAAGTTTTCCTACCGGGTTCTGTGGGCGTGGCTTGGTGGAAGGGGGTCTTGTGACTGAGTGGGCGTGGCTGTGAGTGACATCAAGTTGGCCACACCCACTCAGTCACAGGACACCCCCCCACCAAGCCACGCCCACAGAACCAGTAGGGAAAAATTTTAGATTTCACCCCTGGGGCTAGAAGTCCTCCAAGGTCCCTTCTAACTCTGTTACTCTGTTAGGGGGTTGGGCTAGAAGACCTCTACAGTAGGAACGGACCCCTTGTTGTTCTGTATTGTATATCTAATGAGTTCCTTTTCTCTTCCTCGCTGTCTCTAGACGAGAACGAATGCCGGACCAAGCCGGGCATCTGCCCCAATGGGCGCTGCGTGAACACCGTGGGCAGCTACCACTGCGACTGCAACGAAGGCTTCCAGAGCAGCCCCTCGGGCACCGAGTGCCTCGGTAATCCATCCCACCCCTGTGCTGATTTCTCGGGGAATGTTCAGGCGGGAGTGAGATCTGATGGGTTTTCCGCTTTCCGGGGGGCTGCGTGTGTGGAGGAGGAGGTGTTGTGATGCATTAGGAGCAATTTAGCCTCGTCCTGTTCCTAATTTAGCGGAACAATTTGCCTCCAGAAGTTGAGAATGCGCCAACACTGGAGGTTTTGAAGAAGAGCTCGGACAGCCTTTTGTCTGAAATGGGATAGGGCAGTGCTGGCTAACCTTTTTATTGCCGTGTGTCAAAAGCATGTGTGTGCCAGCACCCATAATGCAATGCGCGGGGGGGCCCTGAGCATGCGTGCATGACTCCCCACCCCCTGCATGACCCCACTATGCTCCCCCACCCCCCACATGCACGTGCGAACCCCCCCTCCCCCTTGTTTTGTGCCTAGCAGGCCTCCCTGCCTCCTCCTGGGCCCAAAAATGGGCTGGGGGGGAGGCAGGCCACCCCACCCCCACCCATTTGTGCGTGACCCCCTATGCATGCGTGCAAACCCCCCCCCACGTATGCGTGTGATCTCCCTGCACAGGTCCATGCGTGTACAGGCACAGGAGCTGAACTAAGCGATGGCTCTCATGCAGTGGTGGGTTCCTCCCGGTTCGGTCCGGTTCGGCCGAGCCGGTAGCGGTGACGATATGAGGTCACCGAACCGGTTCTCCCCCCCCGCCCTCACACCCCCCCCACCCATGTTATTCTTCCCTTTTATTTGGTCCCACCCCCAATCTATTGCTGCGTCCTGAGTCCCAGCTGATGACTAGAGGGAAAAAAACTGTTTAAACTCTTGCCGGGGGGCTTCAAAGGGCCACCCTACAGCTGATCAGTGTTAAAAGCAAACAAATGAGTCGGGTCCTAAGTGCGAGGACTGGTCGTAAGTGTGAGGACCTTCCAGAAATGACTGACCAGCTAGCCACGCCCACCTAGTCACATGACCTCCAAGCCACACCCACAAAATAAACCACGCCCACTGAACCAGTAGTAAAAAAAATTAGAACCCACCCCTGCTCTCATGCCCGCAGAGAGGGCTCTGCTCGCCAGCTGCGGCAGCACGCGTTCCACAGGTTTGCCCTCACGGGGAGAGGGTTTCCTGCCTGAGAAGAGGGCTGGGATAGAAGACCTCCAAGGTCCCTCCCAACTCTGTCATTCTGTAAAGGTCTCCTGCTTGCTTGGGGGGTTGGGCTACATGACCTTCAAAGCCCCTTCCAACTCGGTTATTCGGTCACTCTGTAAGGGTCTCCTGCTTGAGCACGGGGTTGGACTAGAAGACCTCCAAGGCCCCTCCCAACTCGGCTATTCCGTTATTCGCCAGCCAGCCCTTCCTTTAAATCCCCAAAATAAAGGAGGAATTTCAAGCATGAAATCAAGCGCTCCATGGCTTGGGACCTGGTTATTTACGAGACCGCCTACTACCACAAACAGCCTCCCACTGGCCGGTACGCTCTCACAGAGAGGGGCCCCTCCGGGTGCCATCAGCCAAGCGGTGTCGACTGGCGGCCCCCAGGTGGAGGGCCTTCTCTGTGGGGCACCCACTATCTGGAACGAGCTCCCCCCGGAGATACGGAGGATCCCGGATCTGCGCACTTTCCGCCGTGCTCTTAAGACCCCCCTATTCCAGCAAGCCAGCCTGGCCTAATTTTTCTCCCCTTTCTTTTAAATTTTTAAATTGAAATTTTAATTTGTTTTTAAATTATTGGGATTTTTAATTGTCTTGGGCTAAATTATTTAATTTGGTTTTAATTATGTTTCTAACTTTTGTATTTATTTATTTTATTTCGGGCCTGTTCACTGCCCTGAGTCCCTCGGGAGTAGGGCGGTATATAAATTTAATAAAACATAAACAAAACATAAAGTAGAGGTCCATTTTCATCAGCCTTCAAGGGCACCCCTGCCCTCTGTGACTGCAGTGAGGGCATTTTCCCCCCAGGAGCTATGACAAAGAGACTTTGCACACTTGAAAAAGGAACCTTTTCCAAGTGAAATTCAGCTTTTTATTTATTAATTTATTTTAGATTCTATGGGATAATGTTGGGCAGGGTCGAGGGTGCTCAAAACTTGGATGCTTTCCTATCTGCCCTTGTGGATTGAAAAGAAATTGAAGAAAGGATGGAATCAGGACTTCTTCATTTCCTTAAGGCAGTGTTTCTCAACCTTGGTAGCTTGAAGATGGGTGGACTTCAACTCCCAGAATCCCCCAGCCAGCGTTGCTGGCTGGGGGATTCTGGGAGTTGAAGTCTACCCATCTTCAAGCTTCCAAGGTTGAGAAACACTGCCTTAAGTTGATGAGATGTTTAAAATCTGCGTCAACTCATTCTCAGTCTAGGGAGTCCTCGTCTTACGTCCACCACGGAGCCCAACATTTCTGTCGCCAAACGAGGCAAGTTTTTAAGTGTGCCTGATTTTACAACCTTTTTTGACCCAGTTGTTAAGTGACTC
This sequence comes from Arizona elegans, assembly GCA_022577455.1. Classification (NCBI taxonomy): domain Eukaryota; kingdom Metazoa; phylum Chordata; class Lepidosauria; order Squamata; family Colubridae; genus Arizona; species Arizona elegans. Next base: position 17,620,806 of record JAKOOJ010000018.1, read on the forward strand.
ACTGAAGTTTTTTGGGTTAATCCCTTAACTAAACCATTCACTTGTTAAGTTAATAATTCACTTAACAACTGTTCTTAAAAACCTCCAGTAATGGAGCATCCATAACTTCTGGAGGTAAGCCATTCCACTCAGGGGTGGGTTCTAAATTTTTTTACTACTGGTTCGGTGGGCGTGGCTTATTTTGTGGGCGTGGATTGATGGTCATGTGACAATTCTTTAGGATTTAGCAGAGGTACTGGTCTACCAGGCTTTTAACTACTTGCAGAGCTGTACCTGTCTACCCATTTATTTTTGCAGGCACCGGTCTACTCATTTGTTTTTGCAGGCACCGGTCTACTCATTTGTTTTTGGAGGCACCGGTCTACCCATTTGTTTTTGGAGGCACCGGTCTACTCATTTGTTTTTGGAGGCACCGGTCTACCCATTTGTTTTTGGACTCACCGGTCTACTCATTTGTTTTTGGAGGTACTGGTCTACTCATTTGTTTTTGGAGGCACCGGTCTACCCATTTGTTTTTGGAGGCACCGGTCTACTCATTTGTTTTTGGAGGCACCGGTCTACCCATTTGTTTTTGGACCCACCGGTCTACTCATTTGTTTTTGGAGGCACTGGTCTACTCATTTGTTTTTGCAGGCACCAGTCTACTCATTTGTTTTTGGAGGTACCGGTCTACTCATTTGTTTTTGGGAGCACTGGTCTACTCATTTGTTTTTGGAGGCACTGGTCTACTCATTTGTTTATGCAGGCACCGGTCTACTCATTTGTTTTTGGAGGCACCGGTCTACTCATTTGTTTTTGCAGGCACCGGTCTACTCATTTGTTTTTGGAGGCACCGGTCTATTCATTTGTTTTTGGAAGCATTGGTCTACTCATTTGTTTTTGCAGGCACCGGTCTACTCATTTGTTTTTGCAGGCACAGGTCTACTCATTTGTTTTTAGAAGCACTGGTCTACTCATTTGTTTTTGCAGGCACCGGTCTACTCATTTGTTTTTGCAGGCACAGGTCTACTCATTTGTTTTTTGGAGGCACCGGTCTACCAGCACACTGCCTTTTAACACTGATCAGCTGTAGGGCGGCTCTTTGAAGTCCCACGGCGAGAGTTTAAACAGTTTTTCCCCTCTAGTCATCAGCTGGGACTCAGGAGGCAGCAATAGATTGGGGGTGGGGCTAAATAAAAGGTAAGAATAATGTAGGGGGGCAGGGGGTGGAGGGGGCAGAACCGGTTCAGTGACATCATATCGTCACCACTACTGGTTCGGCGGAACCGGGAGGAATCCACCACTGGTTCCACCGGTTAATAACCAGAATGACAAAATTGGAAGAGACCCTGGAGGTAAAATAGAATAGAATAGAGCTGGAAGGGACCTTGGAGGTCTTCTCGTCCAGCCCCCTGCTCAAACAGGAGACCCTACACCGGTATTTCCGACCATCATCTGTGCCGTGAGATTTAAGATCGCTAGAAGCAGGAAATCCTGCTTTCTAGTGTATCTAAATCGCACGGCATGAGTTTGGTGCACGCGAACTGGTGGCAAACCGATTCAGATTTCACCACTGCCCTATACCATTGCAGATAAGTGACTGTCCAGTCTGTTCTTAAAAACATCCAGTGAAGGAGAACCCACAATGTCTGGTGGCAAGCAGTTCCACAGGTTAATTGTCCTCACTGTTGGGAAGTTTCTCCTTAATTCCAGGTTACTTCTGTCCTTGATTAGTTTCCATCCGTTGTTTCTTATCCTGCCTTCAGGTGCTTTGGAAAAATAATTTGACCCCCTTCTTCTTTGTGGCAGCCCCTCAAATATTGGAAGGCTGCTATTATATCACCCCTAATTCTTCTTTTCTTTACTTTCTTTCTTTCTTTCTTTTTTTTTTTTTCTTTAATTTATATGCCGCCCTTCTCCGGAGACTCAGGGCGGCTTACAATGCGTCAAGCAATAACCTTCATCCTTTTGTATATTTATACAAATATACAAATTTGTATTTGTATAGCCAAACCCAAATCCTGTCTCCGGGCCTTTGATCCTCTTAGTTGCTCTTTTTCCAAAGTCTCAACCTCTTTCTTGTTGTAGTATGGTGACCGGAATTGCTTGCAGTATTCCAGGTGTGGCCTTACTAAAGGCTTTGTAAAGCTGTACTAAGACTTCACAGTGATTGTGAGTCTCTGCTTTTAATTCTCTCCTTGTTGGCCTCCGATGTTCTTCTCTTTATTTTTTCCAGTTTCCCTGACAATACAAAGTAAAAGCGATCCAGCCATTACAGAGATTATAAAGAGATTACCAAATGCTTCATCCCGCTAACGCATCGCCTGGCCGTTGGCCAAGCCTTCAGGCCAAGCCCAAAAGTGGACACGACTTAATCAGTGGGCAAAGAAAAGTGCATTTGCTCAAATCAGGAGGAAGAATTCTCGAGCCTCTTCCAGCTTCTCTTTGTTCCCCTTCCAAAGTCTGCATTCTGCCTCTTTTAAACATAATGGAAGATATTGTATTTCAGTGGAGATTCAGGGCTCCTGAACAATTTGGGCAAAAAGCATCAAAAATGCAGACAAAAGGAACGTTCAGCAGAGGTTTCATCTCCAGATTTTGTTTCTCAAATAGTTAGTTAAATATTTAACTGAATAGTGAATATTTAGTTTAAAAATGGGGGGGGACACAGTGGGGTCCTTAGTGCTCTCAGAGTTTGCTGGTTTTCTTGCAGACATTTCATGACCCAAGAAGGGAACATCATCAGTGTTAAAAGAGAGTGGAATTTGCAGAGAGGAGGAGGAAGAGGAAGAAGAAGAAGAAAAGAAGGAAGAGGAGGAAAATAAGAGGAAGTGGAGAGGGGAGAGGGCAGGAAGAGGAGGAGGAAGAAAAGGAATTGGAGGGGGAGGAAGAGGAGGAAGTAGGAGAAGAAGGGGAGGAAGAAGAAGAGGAGAAGAGAGGAGGAGGGAGGAAGAGGAAGAGGAAAATAAGAAGAAAGGAGGAGGAGGAAGGAGGAAGAGGAGGAGAAAGAGGAAGAAAAGTGGAGGGGAGGGGGAGGAGGAGGAAGAGGAGAAGAAAGGAGGAAGAGAAAGAGGAAAAGAGAAGGAAGAGGAGGAGGAGAAAGAGGAAGAAAAGTGGAGGGGAGAAGGAGGAAGAGGAGAAGAAAGAAGGAAGAGAAAGAGGAAAGGGGAGGAAGAGGAAGAAAAGGGGAGGGGAGAAGGAGGAAGAGGAGAAGAAAGGAGGAAGAGAAAGGAAAAGGGGAGGAAGAGGAGGAGAAAGAGGAAGAAAAGGTGAGGGGAGGAAGAGGAGGAGGAAGAGGAGAAGAAAGGAGGTAGAGAAAGAGGAAAAGAGAAGGAAGAGGAGGAGAAAGAGGAAGAAAAGTGGAGGGGAGAAGGAGGAAGAGGAGAAGAAAGGAGGAAGAGAAAGGAAAAGGGGAGGAAGAGGAGGAGAAAGAGGAAGAAAAGAGGAGGGGAGGAGGAGGAAGAGGAAAAGAAAGGAAGAGAAAGAGGAGAAGGGGAGGAAGAGGAGAAGAAAGAGGAAGAAAAGGGGAGGGGAGGAGGAAGAAGAAAAGAAAGGAGGAAGAAAAAGAGGAGAAGGGGAGGAAGAGGGGTAAAATAAGAGAAGGAAGAGGAGGAGGAGAAGTAGGAGCGTAGGCTCCATGGTGCTGTCCGAGCTTTTTTTGTAGACGTTTCATTACCCAACTAGGTAACATCATCAAGGCTACACAAGCAGTGGGGTTTTCTCTCCATTGATCTTCTCGTGGCTTGCCCTGCCAGTGTTGGTGGGAGGGGGTTTGTTGGGTCGTTGAACCCTGAGCTACAAACGTTCTCTTCCGTCGGTGAAAGGGCCCTGTGCCAATGGAGTCCTGCTATGCTGCAGCCAGTGTGGGTATTTCTATGCCAAGTGTAGATGATGCCACACTTCAACCCTGGGTATGGCATCCTAGAGTCAGAAGAGGGCTCCCGAGGCCATCTAGCCCAACCCCTTGGTCAGTACAGGGATGCTAATGCAAATCAGTCATTGGCTCCCCTCTCCAGCTGCTCTGCCTTTGAGGGCACCAAGGTGGGTTAAAGCTACCAATTGGAAGCCAATTCAGGTTGGACCTCTGGAGGAGAACACCCTGGCTATGTGCGGTCTGTTAGCCAGTGGAACTGGCTGCCACATGAAATGAGGAATTCTCCTTTCTCCAAGTCTTCAGAGGCTCGACGGTGCAAGAGTAGGTGGCGGGGTGGTGTCTCCAACTTTAACGTTAACTCTTATGGACTTCAACTTCCAGGATTCCTCAGCCAGCCATTGGCGGAAGATGAGCCCTGAGCAGGGGGTTGGACTAGATGGCCTCTAGGGGCTCCCTTCCCCCCTTGACAGTTGCAGTTGCAAATCAAAACTAGAAAACGGGGGTTCAGAGGGGTTGCAACTCTAAGCCAAACTCAACGGGGGAGGGGATCCTCCCCAGCCCCCCCCCTCCTTGCCCTGCCAGAGACTCACTGTGGAAATCCCCCCTCCCCGTCTCTCTCCCCCCCCGCACAGACACTCGCCAAGGCTTCTGCTTCACCGAAGTGCTCCAGACGTTGTGCCAGATGTCCTCCACCAACCGGCAGCAGGTCACCAAGTCCGAGTGCTGTTGCAACGGAGGACGAGGCTGGGGGCCCCAGTGCGAACCCTGCCCCTTCCTGGGCACAGCCCAGTACAAGAAGATGTGCCCCCACGGGCCGGGCTACATGACTGACGGGAGAGGTGAGTGGCTGCCCTGAAATGCCAGGTCCCCCTTCCATAAACGGGGGCCCCATCGCCCTATTATTGGGCTGCTAGGTTTCAGGGGACCAATTGAAAAGGGGGAGAGGGACGGAGGGAGGGAGGGAAGGAAGACAAGAAAGAAAGCGAGAGAGAGAGAAGGAAAGAGAGAAGGAAGGAAGGAAGGGGAAGGATGGATGGAAAAAATGAGAGAGGAAAGAGGGAGGGAGGAGAGAAGGAAGGAAGAGAGAAGAGAGGGAAGGAAGACAAGAAAGGAAGGAAGGAAGGAGAGATGAGAGAGGAAGGAAGACAAGAAGACAGAAAAGAAAGGAAGGAAAGAAAAGAGAAAGGAAGGAAAGAAAGAGGAAGGAAGGAAGGAAGGAAGGAAGGAAGGAAGGAAGGAAGGAAAAAGAGGAAAGAGGGAGAGAGGAGAGAAGGAAGGAAGGAAAGAGAGAGAAGGAAGGAAGGAGAGATGAGAGAGGAAGGAAGACAAGGAGAAAGGAAAGGAAGAAAAGGAAGGAAGGAAGGAAAAAGGAAAGAGGGAGGAAAAAAGGAAGGAAGGAAAGAAGAGAGGAAGAAGAGGAAAGAAAAGAAAGAGAGAAGAAGGAGGGAAAAGAAGGAAGGAAGGAAAGAAGGAAGAGGAAGGATGGATGGATGGAAAAAGAGAGGAAAGAGGGAGGGAGGAGAGAAGGAAGGAAGGAGAGACGAGATGAAGGAAGGCAAGAAGACAGAAAAGAAAGGAAGAAAAGAAAGAGAGAAAGGAAGGAAAGAAAGAAAGAAAGAGGAAGGAAGGATGGAAAAAGTGAGAGAGGAAAGAGGGAGGGGGGAGAGAAGGAAGGAAGGAAGACAAGAAGACAGAAAAAGGAAGGAAGGAAGGAAAAAGAGGAAAGAGGGAGGGAGGAAAAAAGGAAGGAAGGAGAGAGAAGAGAGAGGAAGGAAGAAGAAGAAAGAAACGAAAGAAAGAAAGAGGGAAGAGAGAGAGATGGTTTCCTTCTTTGGGCCTTTTCGGGGGCTCTTTCCTGAAGTGAACGAAGCCGCCGCTCCCTGGGCTGCCCCAAAGAAGCCTCCGGGGTGTCCCTTCCCGAGCGATTTCTTTTCTAGAGCCTTCCTCGGACAATCTCGTCTCCAGACTCCCACAATTTCACACAGGGGACTTTTCATAAAATTACTTCAAAGGTAAAGGTAAAAGCTCCCCTCGCACATCTGTGCTAGGCGTTCCCGACTCTAGGGGGCGCTGCTCATCTCCGTTTCAAAGCCAAAGAGCCAGCGCTGTCCGAAGACGTCTCCGTGGTCGTGTGTCCGGCATGACTCAACGCCAAACGTGCACGGAACGCTGTTCCCTCCCCACCAAAAGTGGTGCCTATTTTTCTACTCGCATTTTTTACCTGCTTTCGAACTGCTAGGTTGGCAGAAGCTGCGACAAGTCACGGGAGCTCACCCCGTTATGCCTCACTAGGGATTCGAACCGCTGAACTGCCGACCTTTCTGATCGACAAGCTCAGCGTCTTAGCCCCTGAGCCACCGCGTCCTTTTAAAATTACTTACCTCGATATAAAAATTACTCCGGTCGTCCTGACCAAGATAAAGGCTGGGTCACTAACTCCAGTGAAGCTGCTTGCTTTGAGAAGGCGTTTCATAGAATTTATCGCCTGTTGGTGACAACTCCTTTTAAGGCAGCAGTTTATTGATTTCTCTCAGGTGGGGGGGGGGCAGCTGGTGGTGAAGGTTTGCCGCCGCCCCCATTTTCACTCCAAAGGCTTTCATGAAAAAGGAGGGGGGCTGGGAGACCGTGGTTTGGAGGGGGCCCTGCACCCCATCGCTTGGGGCCAGGGAAGGCTGGTGGGCTTGCTGTGTTTTAATGGAGGATTCCCCCCCCCCCCGGCAGATATCGACGAATGCAAAGTGCTGCCCAAACTTTGCCATCATGGCCAGTGCATCAACACCGTGGGCTCCTTCCGCTGCCACTGCCACCTCGGCTACACCCTGGACATCACCGGGACCCTCTGCCAGGGTAAGGGGCCTCATCCCCCTGCCCACCAGGTTCCCTTCTGCCATGGCTGGGCCCCTGCTCCATGATCCTTCCTTCCTTCCTTCTTTCCTTCCTTCCTTCCCGCCCCATCAAATATCTTCCTTCCTCTTTCTTTCTTTCTTTCTTTCTTTCTCCTTCCTGCCTTTCTTCCCTGTCAAATATCTTCCCTCCCTTTCTTTCTTTCTTTCCTTCCTTCTTTCTTTCTTTCTTTCTCCTTCCTGCCTTCCTGCCTTTCTTCCCCATCAAATATCTACCCTCCCTTTCTTTCTTTCTTTCTTTCCTTCCTTCTTTCTTTCTTTCTCCTTCCTGCCTTCCTGCCTTTCTTCCCCATCAAATATCTACCCTCCCTCTTTCTTTCTTTCTTTCTTTCCTTCCTTCTTTCTTTCTTTCTCCTTCCTGCCTTCCTGCCTTTCTTCCCCATCAAATATCTTCCTTCCCGCCCTCCCTCCCTCCCTACCTACCTCTCTCTTTCTTTCTTTTTTTCCTTCCTTCCTTCCTTCCTTCTTTCTTTCTTTCTTTCTCCTTCCTGCCTTCCTACCTTTCTTCCCCATCAAATATCTTCCTTCCCACCCTCCCTACCTCCCTCCCTCTTTCTTTCTTTCTTTCTTTCTTTCTTTCTTTCTTTCGCCTTCCTGCCTTTCTTCCCCATCAAATATCTTCCCTCCCTCTTTCTTTCTTTCTTTCCTTCATTCTTTCTTTCTTTCTTTCTTTCTCCTTCCTGCCTTCCTACCTTTCTTCCCCATCAAATATCTTCCTTTCTGCCCTCCCTCCCTCTTTCTCTTCTTTCTTTCTTTCTTTCTTTCTTTCTTTCTTTCTTTCTTTCTTTCTTTCTTTCTTTCTCCTTCCTGCCTTTCTTCCCTATCAAATATCTTCCTTCCCTCCCTCCCTCCTTCCTTCCTTCCTTCCTTCCTAAAATTTAGTGGCCGCTCATCTTAACCACAAGGTTAATCTGGGCAGCTTTCAATATTAAAAGGTAAAACGATACAAAACCTAAAAAATATAAATACTGTAAATGTCCAAATACTGAGAGACCCAGTTAAAAGAGCAGGAGGGAGGGAAGGAAGGAATAGGATGAGAAGGGGTGGGGAGGAGGTGGGTGGATTCCCTTGGGGTGGAGGGGTCCTGGGTAAGGCCCCTCCCCCCAATGAAGATTGCACCCAAGGGCTGAGAGGAAAAGGGGGGCGGGGGTTCCAGTTTATTTATTTATTATTATTTATTTATTTTGTCACATTTCTATGCCGCCCCACTCCCAAGGGACTCCGGGTTTTCCCCCCTGAGGCCGCCATCTTGAATTTAATAACCCGACCTCCACCATGACTGCCTCCGACCACCTCTGGGGGCGTCAAGAGGTCCCCTCTGTACATCAAAGCCCCTCACGGGCTTAAGCCCACCTGCCCACCCAAAGTCACTAAATCCACAGATAGTCCATTTGTTTAGTGACCGTTCACATTTACAACAGCACCGGGAAAAAAGGTGACTTACCTTCATTTTCTTACGGCCATCCCAGCATCCCCCTCAGGAACAGGATCAAAATTTTGAGTGCTTGGCATCCTTGGTTCCTATTTTACGATGGTCGCAATAAGCCCCTTTTTAAGGCCAAGGCCACGGTTGGGGGGTGGGGGGGGCGCAGATTCACATTTCGCCACCGTCTCGCTCCCTTCACCGCTGCACGGATTCAGTTAACAACGGTGGCAGGCATGGTCGTAAAAGGGGTGAGGGTGTGAGAATCACTTAAGGACGGTCTCACTTAGCCATGGAACTTTTGTGTAGTAAAGCCGAGGACTTAATATATATGAGGACCACTTAAGCCATTTTGGACCCTTGCTCTCCCTCCCTTTCTCCATCTCCCCACCTCCCCACTTAGACCTGGACGAGTGCAGCCAGTCTCCCAAACCCTGCAATTTCATCTGCAAGAACTCGGAGGGCAGCTTCCAGTGTTCCTGCCCCAGAGGGTACATCCTGCAGGAAGATGGCAAGACTTGCAAAGGTGAGATGGACCCGGGGGTAGGGGGCACAGAAGAGGTGGGGTCCGGGGCCAAGGGAGGCCAGTGCTTTGAGGGACCATCCCAAACCTTTGCCCATCCGAATGATTTGCTCCTCAGCAGCTCCCAGCTGGGTCTCCCATCCGTGTCTGCCTCTGTCCTAGGATTTGCCCCCCTCCCCTAAAATCTTTTAGTGCCCGTTCAAGAGAGAACAAGCATTGGATGATATTTAAAGCACTGTTTCTTGACTCTATGGACTGGAAGATGGGTGGACTTCAACTCCCAGAATTCCCCAGCCAGCATTTGCTGGCTGGGGGATTCTGGGAGTTGAAGTCCACCCGTCTTCCAGGTAGTAAGAGAAACACGGAGTTAGAGAGATGCTTAAGAGCGAACAGAGCATGTGCTGGCTGGGGAATTCTGGGAGTTGAAGTCCACTCAGCTTAGAGTTGCCAAGGTCCAGAAACCGGGTGATGAAAACTACAAACTCTTTTACGCCACCTGGGGGTCATCCAGACGTCTGCAGCTCAGTTCCCATATGAACAGCCCCAAACCAGATATTATTCACAGCAGAGGAAGAAAAAATTGTGAGAAGGAGAAAAAAAAAATTGGCACATCTATTTAGGAAGAATCCAGCAAGTCTCTCCTCCCACCCCCACCCCCCAAATTTCTAGAGTCCTCTAGCCCCACTCCCTCTTCCTCAACCTGGCAGGTAATTCTTAAAATTCTCTATAAAAGTTTTTAAGAAGAGATTGGACAACCGTTTGTCTGTAATGGTTGTTCTGTCCCCGTACCCCACACGCACCCCTACAGACGGCCCGGAGTTAATAAGCCACACGACAAAACTCTTTGAAGATAAAGCTGGCAGCAACCCAGTGGCTAGCTGCCAATTCAGACTTTACTCACACAAAACAAAGATTAGATTGCCAGCATTCCGATAAAACAGGCAGAGTGTCAATAATATAAGGATTAATCCAAATGCAGTCCGATAAAGCAGGCAAAGTCCAGTAACGCAGAGATCATGGAGTATTCCCAGTTTTTGCTTGTCACAAACTGAACCGGCCACCACACCCACATTTATACCCTGTGGGGTGTGGTCCAGTGACTCAGCTAATCTCTGGCATGCCTTCCCTTCTGCTGTGCACGCTTCTCCCTGCACCGCTGTCGAGGATCCAGCCAGCACTTATCTTCTTCATCGCTGTCCACCTGTGGCTGCAGGGACATGCTTGGCTCTGAGCCTATCGTTTGGCCTTCGGTGTCCTCTGGAGGCATTGCCAGAGAGGAGGGTCCTGGAGAGGGAGGCCTTGCCAACTCCTCTCCCTCACTCTCAGAGTCTGCATCTGTCGATAGCCCAGGCTCAGACAACGGAGCCACAACACTGGTCTCGTTTAGGATCTCAGGCCTGAGCAGGGGGTTGGACTAGAAGACCTCCAGGGTCCCTTCCAACTCTGTACTTCTGGTAATCTCACTTTTTTTCTTTCCTAGATTTGGACGAGTGTTCCACGAAGCAGCACAACTGTCAGTTCCTTTGCGTGAACGTCATTGGCGGCTTCAACTGCAAGTGCCCCCCAGGATTCACCCAGCACCATTCTTCCTGCATCGGTGAGTTATCCGTTTCCTAATTTTAAACCGCAAAACACAGAATTGGGGGTTGCATTGGGCTGTGTTCGGATTTTAAGTCAGGATAAAAAATTTTTAAAATTGTGGTTTGTGACTCAGCATTTGGTGAAAAACCTCAAACGCTCTCGGGGATGGAAGGTTTTACTGACGTCTGCTTCGTTTTGCTAAAGTTATTATTTTCCAGCTAGGTGTATTTTCTCCTTCCTAAGAAGGGGGAGGGGGGAAGTCAGCTGCCAATTTGGGGCCATAATGGGTGGTCCTTGATTTACAACCCTTCGTTTAGTGACAGTTCAAAGTTACAACAGCACTAAAGAAGTGACTTGCGATCTCTCCTCACACTTACGACCATTTCAGACCATCCATCCCCGAGATCCCGTGATAAAAAATTTGGTTTGCGTGACAGTGGATGTGTGTTTACGATAGTTGCCACGTCCTGGCGGGGGGGGTGTCACGTGATCCACATTTGCGACTTCTGATGAGCAACGTCAAGGGGGGGAGCCCGATTCGCTTAATGACCATGTGACTCAGTAAACAACTTCAGTGTTTCACTTAGCAACCACAACAAGAAAGGTCATAGGATTGACTGAACAGTTCCATTCACTTAGCAACCTCCTCGCTTAGCAATTCTTAAATCCAGAATCCAGAAAATGCCTGTCCCAATCATGGTCGTAAGACGAGGTCTATCTGCATTATGATTGCAGGATCCCTTGACTGCAAAATAGGGTCCTTTGTTGGCTGAAGCTGCCCTCCGGACTTTAGTGCCAGGTGCGAATTCACCTGAAAACATTTATTTACTCATGAAATGTTTACACCTCCCATGTTCGCTAAGTGACTCTGGGCTGTTAACAACACGTTTACAACATGGTCCCCCACATTCTAAATGTAGGCAGCTTAGGAGAGCGTTTATTTGGAAAATAGGTCTCTCTAGCAAGCGAGCCAAGCCACAAACCGCCTTCCACCATGCAGTTGGTTCTGTGCCTGATTTTCCAACCATTGCCAGGAGTTTGTGGAGAAGCCAGTATGGTACGTGTCTTTTCCGTAGAATCACTCGTTTCTTTTCATTTTTTTAAAACCCTCTAGACAACAACGAGTGCACCTCCCAGCCGACGCTCTGCGGGTCGAAAGGACACTGTCTGAATACCCCAGGCAGCTACAACTGCGAATGCCAGAAGGGATTTGTTTTGGATAATTCTGGAAGCAGTTGCGAAGGTGTGTGTGCCATCCCTGCACGCTTGTGTGGATGTGTGAAGGGGGTAGGGTGGAACACGGATGTCTGGAATCATAGCTTACAACATGTATTGTAATATATGTATATAGGTCTTTGGTTATTCGGGTTTTCTCCCGCGTAAAATTGGAAGTGTCTTGGCGACGTTTCGACGAAGTCTCATTCGTCATCTTCAGGCTGGTGTTTTCAGCTTCGTGCTTCTAGGAGCAATGTGTGATCGCAGCTGTTTCTTCCTTTTAACTGCCAGTGGGGGTGTGAACTGATTGGGTGGGAGCCTGGCTGTGTTCTGATTGGGTGGAGGTGTGTTCTGATTGGTTGGGGGATTGGCTGTGCTCTGATTGGATGGGGGCTTGGCTGTGCTCTGATTGGATGGGGGTGTGCTCTGTTTGGGTGGGGGCTTGGTTGTGCTCGGGTTAGTCTGATTTGCAGGGGGATTTGACCTGGTGAGCTGCGTTGCTGTTGTTTGGCTTCGCGTTCGTGGTCGTGCCACATCTTCATGGTGGGTGTCAGTTTGCTTCATGTATGGATTGGAGGGATTTAAAGTGGCTAATGATGCAGCTGTGGTGTGGCCTCTGGTTTGTGGTCGTGCCTCATCATCTGTGTGGGTTTGAGTTTGCTTTTTGCGTGGATGTGTGCTGGCTGGCGGATTCTGGGAGTTGAACTCCACCCATCTTCAAGCTTCCAAGGTTGAGAAACACTGGTTTAAACAGAGGCATGAAGTCAAAATCACGTGGAGTCTTAGTAAATTGGAGTCCTAGTGGACAATGCCTTAAACGCGAGCCAGCCGGGTACACCGGCAGCCAAAAAAGTTAATATGATCCTGGGTTGTATAAACAGAGGGATAGAATCAAAATAAGTTGGAGTCTTAGTACCGCTTTATAAAACCCTAGTAAAGCAACACCTGGAATCCTGTGGGCAATTTTGGTCACCACATTACAGAAAAGACGTTGAGACTTTGGAAAAAGTGCAGAGAAGAGCGACCAAGATGATTAAAAGGCCCGGAGACTAAAACCTATGAAGGACGGTTGCAGGATTTGGGTTTGGCCAATCTAGAGAAAAGTAGAATTAGGGGGGACATGATGGCAGGATTTTAGTATTTGAGGGGCTGCCCCAAAGAAAAAGGGGGTCAATTTATTTTCCAAAGCCCCTGAAGGCAGGACAAGAAGCAACGGATGGAAACTCATCGAGGAGAGAAGCAACCTGGAATTAAAGAGAAATTTCCTAGCAATGAGGACAATTAACCAGTGGAACAGCTTGACACCAGAAGTTGTAGGAGCTGCATCATTGCAGGTTTTAAAGAAGAGACTGGACAATGAAATGGTTTAGGGCCATGATGGAGAATTTATGGCATATCGGTGGGCTCTAGCTCAGCTCCAGCATGTATGCATACGCTGGCCAGCTGATTTTCGGGCCTTCCGGTCCTACCGGAAGCTGGGAAACGGGCCTTTTCCGGCCTCCGGGGGGATGGAGAAGGCTGTTTTCACCCTCCCCAGGCTCCAAGAAAGCCTCTGGCGCCTGGGGAGGGTGAAAAACAGGCCTACCATGCCATCATGTGCCAAAAGTGGGGGGAGCGCAGGTGGGGTCACGCGCATATGCACGGGGGGGGCGGGGGGCAATGAATTATGGGTGTGGGCACGCACACGCATGACCGCCCCGCATTCCCCCCTCTTTTGGCATGTGATGGCAAAAAGGTTAGCCGTCACTGGTTTAGGGCAAAGGTGTCAAACAATTTAATTTCATTTAATTTCAGCGCTGTGGTCAGGGGTGGGTTCTACTTACCTTTACTACCAGTTTGCAACGGGACTGCGTACGCGAGCTCTTGCTTCGCTCGCTCGCGCGAGCTCTTGCTTCGCTCGCTCGCGCGAGCTTCTGCACATGCGCAGATCACCCATGATGATGTCATGGCGGGTGGGCAGAGCCTCTCGCCGCTTTTACTACCGGTTCTATAGAACCAGACCGAACCGGGAGCAACTCATCACTGGCTGTGGTTGACCTCGGGGGGGGGGGGAAGGGCTGGTGGTGGTGATGGCTGCCTGGGTGGGCGTGGCTGACTGGGTGGGCATGGCCAACTTGATGCCACTCCCCAAACTGCTGGCATGTTTCCTCTTTGCATTGGGTAGACCGGGCCGAAGTGATGCAGGATGGCCCCGCATCGTGGGCCGCCTCCAGCCCGCGAGCATTGTGTTTGACACCCCTGGTCTAGGGTCTCCTGCTTCAGCAGGGGGCTGGACTAGAAGACCTCCAAGGTCCCTTCCAGCTCTATTCTGAGTGATCGATCGATCCGGAAACCGATTGCAAATGAGGGAGAGGTATTCGTAGTAGCGGTCTATAAGAGCAAAGGGCTTCCCTGCCTAGAGAGTCATCCACGCATCTTTTGCACAGATGTGGACGAGTGTGACGGGAACCACCGGTGTCAGCACGGTTGTCAGAACGTGCTCGGGGGATACCGCTGCGGCTGCCCCCAAGGCTACATCCAGCACTACCAGTGGAACCAGTGCGTGGGTGAGTAAATCCACGGGGCCCCTTGGAGTACTTGCAGACGTTTCATGACCCAAATAGGGAATCTCATCAGTGCTGGAAGGAAGTGGGATTCTAGCACTGATGTTATCTAGTTTGGTAATAATGAAATGCCTGCAAGGAAACCACCAAGCTCAGAAAGTATCAAGGACCCCACTATTCTCCTCTTCCTCCTCCTCTTGTCCACCTCCTCACTTCTCTTCCTCCTCCTCTCTGCGAATACCACTTCTTTCTAACACTGATGATGCTGCCTACTTTGGTAATGGAATGTCTGCAAGAAAATAGCCAAGTTCAAAGAACATCAAGGATCCCATAGCTCCTCCTCCTCCAAGCCACTCCCTCCTAATACTGATGATGATACCTAGTTGGGTAATAAAACGTCTGCAAGAAAACCACCCAACTCAGAGAGCACCAAGGACCCCACCGAAAGAGAAACCCAGATAAGCAGGGATTAACACCAGACAAACAATCAAGCAGAAAACAATGTCCCATCAACACTGGCAAGCCAAGCTAATGTGTACAAACAGAGAGCAAGCCCCTCTCCCTTCTAGCACTGATGATGCTACCTAGTTGGGTAATGGAAAAAAAAAGTCTGCAGGAAATCCACCAAGCTCAGAGACCACCCAGGACTCCATTGTCCTCCTTCTCCTTCTTCCCTTTCTCCCCGTCCTCCTCCTCCTCTCTTCAAACCCGCTTCTTTGTAATACTGATAATGTTACCTGGTTGGATAATAAAACGCCTGCAAGAAAATCACCAGGCTCAGAGACCACCAAGGACCCCCCGCAAATAAACCAGATTTGATCCATAGCACTTTAGGGGCAGTTGGGGAGTTCGTTCGCCTGCCACTGAGCATCGCGGTAAGTAGCCCGCTTCCTCTTCTTGCCCCAGATGAGAACGAGTGCTCCAGCTCAGCGATCTGCGGCTCGGCCTCTTGTTACAACACGCTGGGAAGCTTCAAGTGTGTCTGTCCGTCCGGCTTCGACTTCGACCAAGCCCTGGGCGGTTGCCAGGATGTGAATGAGTGCGCAGCCGGAGGGAGCCCCTGCAGCTACGGATGCTCCAACACCGAGGGGGGCTACCTCTGTGGCTGCCCCACCGGCTATTTCCGGGCAGGGCAAGGGTAAGTGTCTCCTTTCCTCCCCCATTGTGTTTCCGTAGGGCAGTTGTGAGAGAGCAGGAAGCGGTGCAATGGCCTAGAGGTGGAGCTCTCGCCTCGCAATCAGGAGGCTGTAAGTTCAATCCTAGGTAGAGGCAGATATTTCTCTCTCTGGGCACGATGAGAATACATCTGCTGCAGGGGTGGGTTCTAAAAAGTTTTACTACCGGTTCTGTGGGCGTGGCTTATTTTGTGGGCATGGCTTGATGGTCATGTGACAATTCTTTAGGATTTAGCAGAGGTACTGGTCTACCAGGCTTTTAACTGCTTGCAGAGCTGTACCGGTTACCCATTTGTTCTTGGAGCGTTCCGGTCTACCCATTTGTTTTTGGAGGCACCAGTCTACTCATTTGTTTTTGGAGGCACTGGTCTACTCATTTGTTTTTGCAGGCACTGGTCTACTCATTTGTTTTTGCAGGCACTGGTCTACTCATTTGTTTTTGCAGGCACTGGTCTACTCATTTGTTTTTGGAAGCACCGGTCTACTCATTTGTTTTTGCAGGCACTGGTCTACTCATTTGTTTTTGGAAGCACCGGTCTACTCATTTGTTTTTTCAGGCACCGGTCTACTCATTTGTTTTTTCAGGCACCGGTCTACTCATTTGTTTTTGCAGGCACCAGTCTACTCATTTGTTTTTGGAGGCACCGGTCTACTCATTTGTTTTTGGAGGCACCGGTCTACTCATTTGTTTTTGGAGGCACTGGTCTACTCATTTGTTTTTGGAGGCACTGGTCTACTCATTTGTTTTTGCAGGCACTGGTCTATTCATTTGTTTTTGGAAGCACCGGTCTACTCATTTGTTTTTGCAGGCACTGGTCTACTCATTTGTTTTTGGAAGCACCGGTCTACTCATTTGTTTTTGGAGGCACCGGTCTACTCATTTGTTTTTGGAGGCACCGGTCTACTCATTTGTTTTTGGAGGCACCAGTCTACTCATTTGTTTTTGGAGGCACCGGTCTACTCATTTGTTTTTGGAGGCACCGGTCTACTCATTTGTTTTTGGAGGCACCGGTCTACTCATTTGTTTTTGGAGGTACCAATCTACTCATTTGTTTTTGCAGGCACTGGTCTACTCATTTGTTTTTGGAAGCACCGGTCTACTCATTTGTTTTTGCAGGCACTGGTCTACTCATTTGTTTTTGGAAGCACCAGTCTACTCATTTGTTTTTGCAGGCACCGGTCTACTCATTTGTTTTTGCAGGCACCGGTCTACTCATTTGTTTTGGGAGGCACCGGTCTACTCATTTGTTTTTGGAGGCACCGGTCTACCACCACACTGTCTTTTAACACTGATCAGCTGTAGGGCGGCCCTTTGAAGCCCGTAGCAAGAGTTTAAACAGTTTTTTTCCTTCTAGCCGATCAGCTGGGACTCAGGAGGCAGCAATAGATTGGGGGTGGGGCCAAATAAAAGGTAAGAATAATGCGGGAGGGCCGGGCGGGCAAAACCGGTTCGGTGACATCATATCGTCACCGCTACCGGCTCGGCGGAACCGGGAGGAACCCATCACTGATCTGCTGTGAACTCTGCATTGGTGACAGGAAGGGCATCCGGCCAGTAAACACTCTGCTCCATTCAGTTGCCCTGACTCCACCCCGATGCAAGGAATTACTTTTAAGGGGTCATTAAAAGACCAAAAAAAAAAAAAAGTTGTGAGAGAGCAGGCTGCTTGTGACTACGTACAGATTCTAGGCTGATTGCTCGTTTAACTCCACCTCCAGTTTCTGCCGATCCTTCTCCACCAAGACTCCCAGGTCCACTCAAGGCTCCCCCCACCCACCCCTGATTCATGTCTTTATACCCTCCAGGCACTGTGTCTCAGGACTGGGCTTCGCCAAAGAAAGCTATTTCCCGGCCCCCCCAGAAGAAGACGAAGAGAACCTGTTGTCTCCGGAAGCCTGTTACGAATGCAAGATCAACGGATACCCCAAGAGGGGTCGCCAGCGGCGCAGCACCAACAGCACCCAGGCCCACCAGGTATGCGCTCAGACCAGAGGGGGACCTCCCCCATCTGAAACCATGGGGGCTGCTTTCAAAAGGTTCCCCCCAATCTTAGGAGGGACACGTTTACCACAGCCGCCGCGGCGCAGTGGTTAGAGTGCGGTACTGCAGGCTACTTCTGCTGACTGCAGTTTGGCAGTTTGAATCTCCCCAGGCTGAAGGTTGACTCAGCCTTCTGTCCTTCTGAGATGGGTAAAATGAGAACCCAGATTGTTGGGGGCCAGAGGCTGACTCTGTAAACTGCTTAGGGCTTTAAAGCATTGGGAAGCAGTATATAAGTCTAAGGGGAAGGAAGGAAGGAAGGAAGGAAGGAAGGAAGGAAGGAAGGAAGGAAGGAAGGAAGGAAGGAAGGAAGGAAGGGGCAATAGGCTGACTCTGTAAACTGCTTAGAGGGGGCTGGAAAGCACTTTGAAGTGTTGTATAAGTCTAAGAGGTAAGTGGGAAGGAAGGAAGGAAGGAAGGGAAGGAAGGAAGGAAAGGAAGGAAGGAAGGAAAGGAAGGAAGGAAGGAAGGAAGGAAGGAAGGGGCAATAGGCTGACTCTATAAACCACTTAGAGAGGGCTGTAGAGCACTGTGAAGTGGTATATAAGTCTAAGAGGTAAGTGGGAAGGAAGGAAGGAAGGAAGGAAGGAAGGAAGGAAGGAAGGAAGGGGCAAGAGACTGACTCTGTAAACTGCTTTGAGGTGGCTGGAAAGCACTTTGAAGTGTTGTATAAGTCTAAGAGGTAAGTGGGAAGGAAGGAAGGAAGGAAGGAAGGAAGGAAGGAAGGAAGGAAGGAAGGAAAGGAAGGAAGGAAGGAAAGGAAGGAAGGAAGGAAGGAAGGAAGGAAGGGGCAATAGGCTGACTCTATAAACCACTTAGAGAGGGCTGTAGAGCACTGTGAAGTGGTATATAAGTCTAAGAGGTAAGTGGGAAGGAAGGAAGGAAGGAAGGCAGGAAGGAAGGAAAGGAAGGAAGGAAGGAAGGAAGGAAAGGAAGGAAGGAAGGAAGGAAGGAAAGGAAGGAAGGAAGGAAGGAAGGAAGGAAGGGGCAATAGGCTGACTCTATAAACCACTTAGAGAGGGCTGTAGAGCACTGTGAAGTGTTGTATAAGTCTAAGAGGTAAGTGGGAAGGAAGGAAGGAAGGAAGGAAGGAAAGGAAGGAAGGAAAGGAAGAAAGGAAGGAAGGAAGGAAGGAAGGAAGGGGCAATAGGCTGACTCTGTAAACTGCTTAGAGGGGGCTGGAAAGCACTTTGAAGTGTTGTATAAGTCTAAGAGGTAAGTGGGAAGGAAGGAAGGAAGGAAGGAAAGGAAGGAAGGAAGGAAGGAAAGGAAGGAAGGAAGGAAGGGGCAATAGGCTGACTCTATAAACCACTTAGAGAGGGCTGTAGAGCACTGTGAAGTGGTATATAAGTCTAAGAGGTAAGTGGGAAGGAAGGAAGGAAGGAAGGAAGGAAGGAAGGAAGGAAGGAAGGAAGGAAGGAAGGAAGGGGCAAGAGACTGACTCTGTAAACTGCTTTGAGGTGGCTGGAAAGCACTTTGAAGTGTTGTATAAGTCTAAGAGGTAAGTGGGAAGGAAGGAAGGAAGGAAGGAAGGAAGGAAGGAAGGAAGGAAGGAAGGAAGGAAAGGAAGGAAGGAAGGAAGGGGCAATAGGCTGACTCTGTAAACCACTTAGAGAGGGCTGTAGAGCACTGTGAAGTGGTATATAAGTCTAAGAGGTAAGTGGGAAGGAAGGAAGGAAGGAAGGAAGGAAGGAAGGAGGGGCAATAGGCTGACTCTGTAAACCACTTAGAGAGGGCTGTAGAGCACTGTGAAGTGGTATATAAGTCTAAGAGGTAAGTGGGAAGGAAGGAAGGAAGGAAGGAAGGAAGGAAGGAAGGAAGGAAGGAAGGAAGGGGCAAGAGGCTGACTGTAAACTCCTTTGAGGCGGCTGGAAAGCACTTTGAAGTGTTGTATAAGTCTAAGAGGTAAGTGGGAAGGAAGGAAGGAAGGAAGGAAGGAAGGAAGGAAGGAAGGAAGGAAGGAAGGAAAGGAAGGAAGGAAGGAAGGGGCAATAGGCTGACTCTGTAAACCACTTAGAGAGGGCTGTAGAGCACTGTGAAGTGGTATATAAGTCTAAGAGGTAAGTGGGAAGGAAGGAAGGAAGGAAGGAAGGAAGGAAGGAAGGAAGGAAGGAAGGAAGGGGCAAGAGGCTGACTGTAAACTCCTTTGAGGCGGCTGGAAAGCACTTTGAAGTGTTGTATAAGTCTAAGAGGTAAGTGGGAAGGAAGGAAGGAAGGGAAGAAAGAAGGAAGGAAGGGAAGGAAGGAAGGAAGGAAGGAAGGAAAGGAAGGAAGGAAGGGAAGAAAGAAGGAAGGAAGGGAAGGAAGGAAGGGAAGGAAGGAAGGAAGGAAGGAAGGAAGGAAGGAAAGGAAGGAAGGAAGGGAAGAAAGAAGGAAGGAAGGGAAGGAAGGAAGGAAGGAAGGAAGGGGCAAGAGGCTGACTCTGTAAACCGATTATAGGGGGCTGTAAAGCACGGTGAAGTGGTATATAAGTCTAAGAGCTAGTGCTAAGTGCTACTGGTGTTTCAGTAAATTATTCTTGTAGCATTATTTTCCCTCCCAGCTGTTCTACAACGTTGCTTACATAATTAGGCCACCTCCCTGGAGGGTCAAAAAACTCAGGGTAGCCGTGAACGAAGCCCCCTCCCCTTTTTTAACCCGCACACGGCTGGCTGGTGTTGAAGGGATCGTCCATTAGGACTCCAAGGTCCCTGTCTCAGTTCCTGTTTTTGAGCCAGATTGCCCCTAATCTGTACTTGTCCCTGTTGGCTTGTTCCAGGGGTGGATTCTAAATTTTTTTATTACCGGTTCTGTGGGCGTGGCTTATTTGTGGGCGTGGCTTATGGGTGGGCGTGGCCAATGCTTAACGCATTGTAAGCCGCCCTGAGTCTCCGGAGAAGAGCGGCATATAAATAAAACAAAAAAACTTCTTTTCTTTTTTCTTTTTTTCTTTTTAAAAGCATTTTTTTCTACAACCTTAAGAGGTTGCAGAAAAAAATGCAAAAAACATCCATAGATACACTCAGAAGACATTTAATCGCCCCCTCTTCTTTCACTCCCCTCTGCGTACCCAGCGCCCTATTACAACCGCCGCCTCTGGGTCCCAGCTGGGCAGCCAGCAAAGCCTCTCCCGCCGCTTCCTCCTCCTCCTCCTCCTCCTGCTCCGACGGGGAAGCCCCGCTGAGCTGAAAGCGAGCTACCCACCACTGGCTTGTTCCTGCCTTAGTGTAAAACTTTGTTTTCCTCCACATTAAATTTTATTTAGTTGGATAGGGCCCTGAACAGGTTTACAGATTACAGATTAACAGAGTTGGAAGGGACCTTAAAGGTCATCTAGTCCAACCCCCCGCTCAGCAGGAGACCCAATACCATTTCTGACAGATGGCAGTCCGGTCTCTTCTTGAAGGCCTCCAGTGATGAAGCTCCCACAACTTCTGAAGGCAACTTCTCTCCCACGGGTTGATTGCTCTCGCTGTCCACTGTTCAAGTCTGTCCAGATGTGTTTGGATCCTGAGCTCGTCTTCTGGGGTGTTGGCTACTCCTGCCGGCTTCGTATCATTTGCAAATTTGATGAGTTTCCCTTCTATTCCCTCACCTGAATCGTTTATGAAGATGTTTTTTAAAAAAAAAAAATTATAAAAAAAAAAGTTTTTTATTTTGTAAACAAAGATACAATATATAATCAATCATTCAGTGTATCATCTGAATGCATCTTTTTTCTTCATATCTTGATATTATCATTTCATTTAATATAACATTTCCCCCACATTTACTTACTGATTAATGCATTTATCTGTCTTTCCATTTTATCAAAAATTTTCCAACAATTTTATCCCAACCCAACATCTTTATGAAGATGTTGAAGAGTCCTGGGCCTAAGACGGAGCCTTAGGGTACCCCACTCCTCACTTCCCGGCACCCCCCAGTCTTTGTCCTTGCTAAACAAAAAAAAAAAACCCAAACCCTTGACCATCTGACCATCTCTCCTTTTTGCCTTCGGCAGGATCCGGGACTCAGCTTGGCCAGCATCGATGTGGAGGCGCCTTTAGTTTTCGCCTTGAACCTTTCGGATCTCGGCCGGAAGTCCCACATCCTGGAGCTTCTCCCCGCCGTGGAGCCCCTGGAGAACCACATCCGCTACGCCATCGCGCAGGGCAACCGGGACGGCCACTTCCACATCCAACAGAAAGAGGGCCTGAGTTACCTGCACGTAGGCCGTAAGCCAGCCGCCCCCGGGACCTACCTGCTGGAGATCGTCAGCATGCCCTTGTCCCGCGTTCGAGAACTGCCGAAACTGGAGGCCGGCAAGGAACTCGACTCCGTTGCCAGAGAGTTGGGCCAAGCCCTGAAGATGAAGCTGCAGCTTCGCCTCTTTTAACCCCCTCTCAGAGATCCCAGACCCAGGCTGTACCACGCTCCGTTTTGACCCTCCCCGCCCCGAAAGCAAGCCCTCCGTTCTTCCAGCATCCGCCCTCCGCCACCCGGGGGCTCGAAGGAGGGGGGGCAGCCCTGGATCCAGACCCTCCCACTGACCCCAGCCCAGCCCCTGTGTTCCCCCCTCCCCTTTTTAAATCCCCTCGCTTCCACAGCTGACACGCACTATAGCGAATGGACCGGCACAACACGGTCGCCGTGGAAGGCTGGCATCCCGAGTCCGAACCAAAGGAAAAACATTTCTCTGCAAAAACGCCTCCCCTGCATTTCCTCTTCGGCGGGAGGCACCGCGTGCCTTAAACCCAGGACAGCCAGGTTCTCTTCATTGTCCTCTGGGGCAGAGGAGCCTGTCGTCCTGTGCCCGGAGGCCGCTAACATGGCATCGGTGAGCGTGCCAATTGCAGCGTGCCTCTTTGCACCCACAGCGTGTTACCAAAGAGGCTTCACTCGTGCGGTTGCCATTTTGACTTTTTTGACCCCCTTCCCTGCAGACGTCTGTGTTTCAACCCCCCCTCCCCCCCACCGCCCCGGGAATCCCTGGCCAGCACAGCCAGCAGGGTTGATAAGAGACCTCTGCAGGGCGAGTCATTGCCTGTTCTGTTTTACGCCCATCCGAAGTCTGGACTCCGCTAACCGAGCGGCAGAGATGTGCCTTGAACATTGAAGTGGAACAGTCGTCTCTTTGAATTCCAAAGGAACAAATGCTCTTATTGAAAAGGGGAGGAGGGGATACCTTTGCTTGGAGTTGGGGGGGAGGTGGTAGGGGGAGGCAAGCAGCCCGGGATGGGAATTGGTCTGCTACGCTGGCAAAAATACTTGAAAAACCTAACCCTGGTTTCCAGCTCCATTTTAGCCCTGCCAAGTTTTAGCCAGCATTCCCTTAGCTTTTGCGTTTCTTCGGTTTGTTCAGGGGAACCCAGGTGCCTTCTTTTCTCTTGTCAATCCACCCCCAAAGCCTTTGAAGTGAGGTCCCACTCCATTTCCCCTAGAAGGCAGGTCAACGATCTCGCTCTGGAGGAAGACGGAATAACAGTCGGAAGGGACAGAGGGACCTTGGAGGTCTTCTAGTCCAACCCCCTGCTTAGGCAGGAAACCCTACACCACTTCAGACAGATGGTTATCCAACCTCTTCTTAAAAACTTCCAGTGTTGGGGCATTCACAACTTCTGGAGGCAAGTTGTCCCACTGATGAATTGTTCTCACTGTCAGGAAATTTCTCCTTAGTTCTAAGTTGCTTCTCTCCTTGATGAGTTTCCATCCGTTGCTTCTTGTCCTGCCCTCAGGTGCTTTGGAGAGTAGCTTGACTCCTCTTCTTTGGGGCAGCCCCTGAGATATCGGAAGACTGCTATCTTGTCTCCCCTGGTCCTTCTCTTCATTAAACTAGACATTCCCAGTTCCTGCAACCCTTCTTCATATGTTTGAGCCTCCAGTCCCCTAATCCTCTTGGTTGCTCTTCTCTGCACTCTTTCTAGAGTCTCAGCATCTTTTTGACATCGTGGCGACCAAAACTGGATGCAGGATTCCAAGTGTGGCCTTATTACCAAGGCATTATAAAGTGGTATTAACCCTTCACGTGATCTTGATTCTATCCCTCTGTTGATGCAGCCTAGAACTGTGTTGGCTTTTTTGGCAGCTGCTGCACACGGCTGGCTCCTATTTAAGTGATTGTCCACCAGGACTCCAAGATCCCTCTCACAGTCACTGCTATTGAGCAAGGTACCACATATACGGTCCCTGTGCATTTGGGTTTTCTTGCCTAAATGGAGAACCTTGCTTTGATCACTGTTGAATTTCATTTTGTTAGATAGCGCCCAATGTTCAAGTCTGTCCAGATCCTTCTGTATCTTGAGCCTATCTTCTGGAGTGTTGGCTATTCCTGCCAGCATGGTGTCATCTGCAAATTTGATGAGTTCCCCATCTATCCCCTCGTCCAAGTCAATGATGAAGATGTTGACCTTAGAGGTCATCTAATCCAGCCCTCCCTGCTTGAGCAGAAGTCCCTAAACCATTTGAGACAAGTGGCTGTCCAGTCTCTTCTTAAAAATCTCCAGTGATGGAGCACCCAAAACTTCTGGTGGCAAGTTGTTCCACTGATTAATTGTTCTAACTGTCAGGAAATTTCTCCTTAGTTCTAAGTTGCTTCTCTCCTTGATCAGTTTCCACCCATCGCTTCTTGTCCTGCCCTCAGGTGCTTTGGAGAATAGCTTGACCCCTTCTTCTTTGAGATATTAGAACACTGCTATCATGTCTCCCCAAGTCCTTCTTTTCATTAAACTAGACATACCCAGTTCCTGCAACCGTTCCCCAGACGTGTCACGTGGAAACTGGGTTCACAAGACACCGAAAATCAGAATCAGAATCAGAATAGAGCTAGTAGGGATCTCGGAGGTCTTCTAGTCCAGCCCCCTGCTCAATACCATTTCAGACAGATGGCTGTCCAGTCTCTTCTTAATAAGCTCCAGTTATTATGGAGCAGCCCCAACTTCTGGTGGCAAGCAGTTCCACTGGTGAATTGTCTTCACTGTTAGGAAGTTTCTCCTGAATTCCAGGTTGCTTCTCTCCTTGATTAATTTCCATCCATTGTTTCTTGTCCTGCTTTCTGGGGCTTTGAGAAAAAAAATATGGTTTGTTTTTTTGCCTACCTGTTGTGTGAACTCGGGCAACCCTGGCACACTCTCCTGTGTGTGAAGCCTCGTTGGGATGCAGAAGAAACACAAGCCAGGAAACAAACCAGCTGAGTCACAAATAGCTCAACTATCCCAATGGAAATTTTGCCCGCATCCACCAAGCTGCCCACTCACCGTTCTGGCGTGGGAATTTTCCTCCCAGCCTCCCTCAGCAGCAGCCCCGGAGCAAAAATGGGCTCTGTAGTCCGGCTGCATCACCAGAGGCATCCCAAACCGGAAACACAGGTAGTCCTCGACTTACGGCAGTTCATTTAGTGACCGTTCCAAGTTAGCACCGGCCCTGTAAAAAAGTGGAAAAGCTGAAAAACCTACTGCCAGTTTTCCCACTTATGACCGTTGCAGCATCCCTGTGGCCACGTGATCAAAATTGGCGACTGACTCATATTTATGACGGTGGCAGGGTCCCAGGGTCACGTGATTCCCTTTTGCGACAGTTGGAACACCTGCTTAATGACAGCAACAAGAAAGGCCATAAAGCGAGGCAAGACTACCTTAACCAACGTCTCGCTTAGCAGGGGAAATTTTGTGGCTCCAATGTGGTCATAAGTCGAGGAGTTGCTGCATCTTTGCATCGCTTTTGCCGGGTGGGGGGAAAAAAAAGGACATTTCTGTTTTCCAGAGAAATGGAGTGGAAATGCAGCCATCATTTTAATAGAGATAAAATATGACACCCCCCCAAATAATCTCCTCCCCAGGAAAAGAGGGGTGTGAATTGGCGAACAACCACAAACAAACCGGGATTAAACCCATTCCCAACGGAGGCACTTCATTTTCCAACCTTTGTTCCGACTCGTTTAGTGACTGTTGAAATTTACAACGGCCCTGAAAAAAAGTGACAACGGCCGATTTTCACACTTAATAACTCCTGCGGCTTCCCTTGGGGGCAGCCTCTTGGCATGCCCGCTCAACGGGGAAGCCAGATTCACTTAGCAGCCGTCTTGCTAAGTTAACAACTGCAGCAATTCGCTTAACGACGATGACAAGAAAGGGCGTAAAAGGAGGCTTTTACTGTCTTACGTAGCAGTGGAAATTGGAGGCTCACTTGCGAGCCCTAAGCGCGTCAGAAGCCGAACTCGGAAGGTTGCAAATAGTGACCGCAGGGGTGCGGCAGCGGTCGTAAAGTGTGAAAAATGTCCACGAGTCCCTTTTTTCAGAGTCATCGTAACTTCGAACGGTCGTTCAGTGGGGGACTCCTTGAGTTCCCCAGTGCTTTAGGAGGGTATCCTAAAGGCCACAAAAGGAGAGGATACGGGAAGCGAAGCGAGGGAGTCCAACTTTCTGGCTCCGTCAAAGAAAAGACGGACCCAAAGAAACAACAACCCTGCAAGGAAGGCCGGTCGCTTTCTTAGACGGAGGGACCGAAGAATGCAAATTGTCCAAAGAGCTCCAACAGTTGATGGCACGCAGGACTGCCATCTTGCCTTTTTTTTTTTTTTTTACCACGAATGCAGTGAGGAGGGGGCTGGGATGGATGACCTCACGAGGCCCTCTTCCCATTCTCGCGAAGGCTATGCCTTTTTTTAACGTTTGGGTGCAAGCGTTCCCATCTCATGCCAAATATGACTTAGGTCTACCCTCCTTTGGGGAACTGTCCTCGGCCCACCTCCCACCCCCACAAATCTCAGGCCATTTTTATTGGGGGTGGGATGGGAGTTCTATGAAGATGGCTAGCCAGCCTTCTTCCTCTCCCCCTCCAAATCTCCAAGGGGGAGGGGATGGATGGGCCTGGGAGTCTGAAAACATGAAGCATCTCCTGTCCCGGCTGATCCCCATTGGGTGGGGAGGGGGGGAGAGCAGAGGGAGCCCCCTCCCCATGTCCTTGGCTGGCTTAGATTTCTCTTCTCACACGCTGGTCCTTTCTCTTGTATTAATAGTGGCGGCGACGATAATGATGATTAACCAAGTAGCCAAGATAACGGGTGTGCCCCACGAGTTTCTCTCTCCTCCCCCCTCCCCAATTTGTCGGGGCGTGGAGCTGCAAGGGGGGGGCGCCCTCCACCCAGCATTCCTCGTGGGGTCCATTTGTGGGGAGGGTCGGCCGCAGACGGGACCGAGAACCGGGCACCTGGTGGCTTTTTGCCCCTTTTTCTATCACGAGCGACAATAAAGTTATTTTGGATTAAATCTGGCGGGGTTTCGTGTGGTTTATCGGAGGCTGGCTTCAAAAAACACCCACAGGTCCATTTAAGCACACAATTGTGCACAGGTCGTCCTCGACTTAACAACAGCCCATTGAGGGACCGTTCAAAGTTACGACGTCCCTGAAAAAAGAGCAACGTACGACTGTCATTCGCGCTTTTAACGTCCGTCGCTGCAAATTGTGTGTCACACAATCTCCTCCCTTGGGCGACCTTCCGACGAGAAAAGTGAGTGGGGAAGACAGATTCACTTCGCAAGCAGGTTTTCACTTAACGACGTTGGCAAGAAGGGTCGTCACATGGGGCAAAACCCGTTGGAGAAAAGGTTTCACTTAGCGACGCAAATTTCAGGCTCCGTTGCGGTCGTACGTTGAGGGTCGCCTGTGTTTGCGTTGCGCTCCCAGTGATGTCAGTTTAGGACCACAAGTGAGATCGGAACGTCCGTCATTAAGCAAAATGCTTATCTTACTTCATAACCACCTTGTTTAGCAATGGACGTTAAGCGCGCCACACCACACTTTATGACTTTTTTTTTCTTGGCCATGGTTGTTAAGCAAATCACGGGTTTCGTTAAGCCAATCTGGCTTCCCCCATTTGGAAGCTGGCTGCGAAAGTGACGCTAATCCCTATGACCGCCGGTCGTAAATGCGAGAATCGATTGCAAGTCGCTTTTTTTTACGGCCATTGGGGGTTGCAAGTCGAGAACTGCCTGTCGCCTCGCTGCCCCCCAGCAAAACATTGGTTTTTCTTAGCGACCATGGCATTCGCTTAATGACGAGTGATTCCCTTAGTGACCCCTGCAAGATAGATCGTGAAATCAGGTGGGTTTGAAAGACCCGTTTTACGACTGTTGTAGTTTGTGAGCATGACGGGCAGGCTCCACTATGGTTGTAATTCGAGGACTACCAGAGCTGCAGCAGAGCAACCGGGCACATAGTGAGGATGAAAGGATGGGCCAAAGAGAAACATTTCCCAAAGTCTACAATTTTGAGAGAAACCTGCCCTTTAGAATAGCAGAAGAGTTGGAAGGGGCCTTAGAGGTCATCTAGTCCAACCCCGTCACCAGCCCAAGCAGGAGACCCTGCCCTCACCATTGTTGAGACCCTACTACACCATTTCACCCTAAAAGCCACCAGGTCACTGGATACAAGAAGGGCAGCAATTAAACTTCATAATAATTTTTAATGACCAGATAATCCATTGCGGGGTGGAGTTTGGGCAACTGAATGGAACTAGCAGAGTGTTTTAATGGCCGGACACCTTTCCTGTCTCCAGTGAGGAGTTTTTTTTCAGCAGATATATTCTCATCGTGCCCAGTGAGTGAAATACCTGCCTCTACCTAGGATCGAACTCACCGCCTCTTGATTATTTATTTTATTTATTTTATTAGTCATAATATTAGTCATTAGTCAATAATGTTTATGTTTTTATGTACCTGCAAGGGCTTCCAAACATCTGAATAATACGTTTACGTGTGAATAATAAGTTTCTGTCTATTATGTGTGATAACCGGGTCATTTCCCCCACCATCCCTGTCCCCAAGGACCCCAACCAGGGCTGGGATACAGAAATTTTAGCAACCGGTTGTCTGCACAGTTGCTGCGTGGGCATGGCCATGGTGGGTGTGGCCTACTCGGCCTCCTCTACCACCGGGGGGCGCGGAGGCGTTTTTGCCCTCCCCAGACTCCGGAGGCTTTCCTCGAGCCTCCGGGAGGGTGAAAACAGGCCCGTTTTTCAGGCTTCCGGAATTTCTGGTAGGCCCGTTTTTTGCCCTCTCCGAGCTTCCGCACGGGCCCTGCGCTTACCTGGCATCCAAAACGGGCTGCATGGAGACTCCTGGGCGGGGTGGGCGGGGCCAGTCAGTCCTTGCAACAACCGGTTCGTGAATCAGATTAAAATTAACATCCGTTTCACCCGAACCGGCTGAATCCCAACTGACCAAAAGGACTGACCAGCATCTGATATGGTGCCATTTCTGGACAACAAGAGGCAGAGTCCGATCTTAGCAACCAAAGGCAGCTTTATTTTGGGGACACACACACGCACCCCGGAGGGTGGGACGCTCCTACAGACAGGATGACACAAACGAGACCCCCACCCCCACTCTAAGCCCGGTGGCTCAGCCCGGTCTCTTCCCCCAAAGGCCAGGCTATTGTTCCAGCTCATTTCTAAAGGGAGGGTGTCTGCGGAACTCCCTGCCACAAGCTGCTAACCGTTCAGGGCGGGAATGCCCTATTTCTTCTCCTCCCCTCCCGCAAACTGACCAGCATGGCCTCTTCCCTCTGCCCCCCTGATCTCCCAAGATGGCGTCCAGCCTCCACAGGCCCTGCACTGTAGGACAACCGCAAGGAGCCCAGTTCTAGCATCAAGGCTCCAGTCCTCAAGACCTTCGGAAGATAATTTTATAGTAGCGCGGCCTCCCCGACTTGGCTGGACTGCGCTGTCGACTCCAACGGTTTCATCACGGCGCTCTCTGGAGGATCTGGATTGCAACTCCCATCCTCCACAGGCACCTGGACAGCAGCTCCCCGAGGGTTCAAGGCTTGGTTGTGTTTTTTGCAGAGTTTTAGATGTTGGGGGGGGGAGGGGGCAGGAAATTGGGTGGGTGGGTGGTGGGAGGGGGTGGGGCCACACCAATTCATCTTTGGAAAAAGGCCATTAGCTGGGTTGACCCCCTCCTCCTGAACCCCATTATTTGGGGCGGGGGAGAGGAAGGGGCTTATGGTGGAACAGATGCTCCAGAATCCCTCCATTCCCGCCCCCTGAGGGGAGAACCTCCATGGTCAGTTCTCCTAAATTCATTATTCAATACCCCCCTCCCCCGCTTTAATTTTTGCTAATTCCTCCCCAGTGCCAAAAAATGGACCCTCCTTGGTTAAAACATTATTTCTGAATCTTAGCGCCATTTTAAGATGGCTGGACTTCAACTCCCAGAATTCCCCAGCCAGCATAGCTGGCTGGGGAATTCTGGGAGTTGAAGTCCAGCCATCTTAAAATGGCCGAGGTTGACAATTATTGCCTTAACACCACTAAAGCTGCTTTTTAATCCCCACTTTTGGTCCCCGAAAGCATCAATCCCTCGATTAAATTCTCTTCCTCGTCATTATTACTCCTAATCCACCTCATTAATGAATCGTTAACGGGCCCCAGGAGCGCCTGCCAGGATAATCCCAGCTCCGTTTCTTATCGGAACGACGCAGAGACTCTCGAGAGATCACACCTAGTCATCACACACACGTATACAAATGCACCCACACACACACACACACACACACACACGGAGCACACCGAACACCGACCCACAGAGAACCGTTTAACGCAAAGAAAAGAAAAAAATTGCTTGCAAAAAAGAAAAAAAAAATAGGAAGGGAGCGTTTTGGTTCGGACGGTAAACAAACACACACCATCATCCTGGGCCCTCCGCGGCTGGGAATCATGGGGCACGTTAGGCCACCGAATGGCTGCCCTCCTCGGCCCCCCAACCCTCTCTCACAGATCGAGAAGGCCGTTTCTAAAACCAGGCATCCCTCCCGTCGCCTGCTGGCATTTTCAGTCAGGAACGTTCCCAACAGCCCTGCAAGGCAGGCCAGCTGGCCGGAAAAAAAGGGTCTTTTTAAGAGGCCGTGTGGCGATTTAAGGCCTCCGTGTGAATTTGCAGATGAGGTGAGGGGTTTTCTTTTGGCCACTGGGTGAAAAAAAAAAATCTTTTTTTTTTTAACTAGCCAGCGTAAGGCAGGGGCTTAGGGGGCGCTCCCAAGCGTGCAAAATTTGCACGCCACTTGGGCCTCCTGGATTTTTGTGTGGGAGGGGGAGCTGGCAGAGGGCAAATTCCTGGATTTTTGCCCCAGCGAACAAAGTCCCCATTTGCAAAGGCTCCCCGAGAGGCCTGCAAACCCCATCTCCCCTTTTCCATCTGGCCCCCACCCACCCCCATCTCTACGACACAAAGAAACACCGAAAAGCTACAGCAAAGATTGGGGGGATCCCGCACCGTCCCCCCCCAAAACAGACACCTCACAGAGAAACACAGCGGGGCAGACGACCCCAAACTCGGCCCCTTTCCTTGGCAGGAGCAGCAGCAGCTCAAGGGGAAAGGCCCCTGCCCAGGGCCCCGGGGCCCCAGCTAGACCAGAGCATAGTCGAACTGGCCGCGCTCCAGCCCCTCCTTGTGGTCAGTCCAGGACGAGGCCGGCATGCGGCTGTAAGGGTCCAGCAAGATCCGGAAGCATCGCACCATGAGCATCACGAGGAAGATGAGGAGAAAAATGACGAAGGCAAAGACGGTTTTCTGCTCTGCGTCCATGCCCGGGGCCCCGGGGACGGACTCCGCCTGCCTGGGAGACAGCACTTCATAATCCAGGGTTGAGACGTCATCCATCACGGCAGTGCCAGGAACCCACCACCGGGAGGGGTGGGGGGGTGCAGAGAGAAGGCGTAGGAGATGGTGGAACCTGGCCAGTTAAGCAGCCCCCATCTTCCAGCGGGGGGGAGAGTGGGGAGCACCCAGGAAAGTCTCCCGCGGCTGAACGAGCTAGGCCACGGTGGGCAGCCGGAGTGGGCTGGTGGGGCTACAGCCGTGGGCTTTGGGTACCTGGAAAAGAAGCAGAGGGGTGAGACTCCCCCCCCCCCATTTGACCTCTGATGAGCAGAGGGGGGAACTCTGCAGGGTTAGGGTCTGCGGTTGCTCAGCCAGGTGCACAATTGTTGGAAAGAGAGGGAGCCCCACACTTCCCTCTTTATAAAGATCTCTCTCTCTCTCTCTCTAACATCCATCCATCTATCTATCTATCTATCTATCTATCTATCTATCTATCCATCTACCTACCAACCTACTTATCTAATTTACCTTATCTATCATCTATTTATCTCTGTCATCT